>DWMZ01005297.1:0-11050 GCA_018249855.1 Eueides tales michaeli | reverse complement strand
AAAGCTCATTTTCACATAAGTGGATATGTGAATTAGCAAAAATTCGAAAATAAGCGAGGCCAAACCGCAACAGTAAATTCTAATTGCTCTACATATATGTTACTTTACTTTTTCTTCTAATGACCCAGCCTATGTTATATTTTTATTCTTAAATATAAAAAATCCACCTCCATTCTCTTTATCATTATGCAAAGAAGAATAAAGTGCTGAAGGTAGTTAAAATTCAGGTCATTTTCACAAAAAAAAACGATCTTTACGCGGGCGAAGCCGCGGGAAGCCGCTAGTATTTAAATAAAATGTACTTATTTAGACTATATACATATGACAATTTAGAATGACTTTACCTTAATTTACTGGCAGTTTTCTTGCAATAAAATTGTATATACTTATATTATCTCTCTCTCTCACTAAGCTTCACGCAGTATCCCGTACTTGGCCGGACAGACAGAAGGAACATGGGGACCTAGTGTTAAGACACTCTGTTCCACTTCTGTTCTATACTTTCCTCCGAATTTTAGATTTTGCGTGTTAAGTGGCGGAACCCACTCTGCCACGCATTGTATTTTTACCAGAGCGAAGAAATGAAAAAATTAAATATTTAATTTGAAAATGTTTAATATCTCATTTCTTTAAGTGGGGATCGAACTCACAACCTGTCGATTACAGTGATACATTTGTGCCGCTGCGTCACGACGGGCCGAAAGCACAGTGTCTAATTGCAAGACGTGATGGTTGTGACTTCAATTCCCAATCGGGGGTAGAACTATTCTCTGCTCTGGTAACAAATTAAAGCGTTTAATTCTAGCGGAGCTAAACGCTACACTTTGTTCAACATGCAATATTGAACAATCTAGAAAGTTGTTTGCAAAGAGGAGAACGAAATTACTTCACCGTAGGTTCGCTCCCTACGCCTATAAACGGGATAAAGCATTTTGATACAAATAGTCAAAAATGGAGAACGGATGAGTTTATATGTTATATATAAATATATGAGATACCTAGGTTAGGTTAGGTACCTAGGTTCCCTCTGCCTACCCTGCTATGTGTAACAGCGTTATAACACCGTGAAGCTACAAAAAAATAAAAACAAATTTCTTTTCCCGTTATCAAACATATATCTTAGAATAATGATAACAGAATGATTAATCACTACATCAATTTTAAATAATTTATCGTAACAAAGTGGTCTAGAACGCTACGTTACCGTTGCCCTTGTATGACGTAACGTCGCAGTGGAGGGCATTTAAGGCATTTAAAATGTGTACTAGAGACATACTCGTATAGTATATTATTTTATTTTAGCTTCACGCTGTTTCCCGCTAATGGCAGGGTAGGTAAAGGGTACTAGGCAACCTAGTGTTTGAACACTCCGTTCTGAATTTGAGGTATTGTCTGTTGAGTGGTGAAACTTAATACTGCGGTTTGCCTTATTATCGGAGCGAAGAATGTAAATATTAAATATTTAATTTCCTCGAGTAGGAATCGACCCTACAACCTTTCGCTTTTACAGTCAGACGCCTGTGCCCTTCGGCCACGGCATGGGTGAAATATTGATATTAGGTTAATATGATAATGTATATAGAAAAAGGTAATTTGGGTCCGTTTATACATAAGCTTAGTTTAAGTAAAAAAATTCAATTCATAGAGTAAAATTTAAAAAAAAAATTGAAAAAAAATTACGAACTACATATCTACAGTGCTTAGTTAATAATATTATACTTATATAAAAAAAGACAATAAGTTAAACATTTTTAGAAAATCTACGGAATGGTTTTTGAGCGGGATTCGAACTTTTGACGATTTCAAAGTAACGCAGGAAATGATGCTACGAATTAAGTTTTTATCATTTTCTAAAAATATTGTACTCTTATCCAAGAAAATCTTCTGAGTTTTTATTTTTATTCTTAGTGGAGAACAGTATTTAAATTTCGTTGTAGCGTATTGGGATATGGTCTTAATGCAAATGCAATGGCTATGGGTTCGATGCCTACTTGGGGGCACGAATTGTTTTGATTTCGAAGAAAGCATGATTGCGCTTCACGCAGTATCAAATATGAGCGAAAAATGAAAACATAGTTTTTTAACATTAAGTTTTTTATGCGGACGGATTCATTCATAAAGGAGGTACGACGTCACAGACATACACATAGACAGATGGACCATATTTGCAGCTCGTCCATTTACATACATCGAGAGTGGAACTCAAAACTATTGAGCATAATCAACAACTGTCACTGAGACACCTGATGATAGCTCCATAGCTATCATATATCTTACAAATTAAATTCTAATCAAGTACTTTTTATATATCCTATTTATATCGCTATAAAGGAAAACCTAATTTTGAGAACACGGTTCACGATGATTTTACAATCAGAGTGGAGTTTACAGGGATTTGTCAAACGAAATTTGCTTAAAATTTTGTTGACTTTTTTCTGAATATCAGTATGAAATTATTTACTAATATACTTTAGGATATTACTTTTATAATATTGCATATGTTCTGTAAAGAGGATTGGTTGTGAGTTCGATGCCCACTCGATGAAATGGATTATTTATTACGACCAATTTTTATTACCAATTTATTACGTTTTTATTAAACTAGTGGTAAGACATTCCTCCACATTTGTCATTTTTTGTAAATTATCAAATAAATAAATAAATATTAAAAACAACTTTTAAAGAAATGTACATCTTCGATCTCAAAATAACTCTAAAAAATATATTGACATAATTCTATTGACTTTTTTACAAAATTACTACATTATGAACTTAAATTACATTGCAATAACAAAAACGGATTCTACAAAAATTGTTGCAGCGTTGAACTACGCCACTTAATACATGACCGTTTAGATTGGGGCGGGGATATGACAGCGGAATGTCTTAATATTTGGGAAAAAGAATATAAAGATTGAATTTTATTGTTTAAAGTATAAAGTTACGATTATATAATAATTAAATTAAAAGAAATGGAATTTTACGTTGACGTGTTTTTATTTAATCCTACTTCGTTTCTTTAGAGAATAAATTCCCTGAGTGGGCATTGAACCCACAGTATTCATAGTTAATAATGACGTCATTTCACTTCATTGTCTAATATAAGTCCAAGTAAAACCATATATTACAAACAATTGTAACAGCGACAGATCAGAACATACTCGTACGTCTCATAGTCATTAACAGTGTAATAAATCATAGAGATGAGGCATTTGATTCTTTTGGTTGAGTTTAAAATGAAGGAAATCGGGGTTATTCCGGCTATGTACACGTTTGTTTTATAATGTTTCACATATACTCGTAAATATATATTTGAACAATCAGTGTTTTTTCTTCATAAGCGAGCTTTGGTAGGTGTTTCCGCAGCACTAAGTTCTATTAACTCTAGTTTAGTTTACCCTCCATTATGTCCGAACTGCGTTAACTGGGTCGTTAGGTAAAGGTTAATAACGATGTCATATATAATCTGACCTAATGGCCCAGTGGTATATAAAAATAAACGTTTTCATAGCATTACTCTGTATCTCACATATAGCAGGGTAGACAGAGGAAACCTAGTGCTAAGACATTGTGTTTATTACCATCAATTGAGCTTCTGAAACATTGTGCATTGTGAGGCGTAACTCAACGCGGGCGGCGTTGAGTTTCGCCTCCCAATGCACAATGTTTCTTTTGTTACCAGAGCAAGAAAGTAAAAATATTTGTTAATTAATTCCACTGAGTAGGAATCAAACCCATAACCGCGTTTCACTCGCTTGTGCTCCTGTAGCACGAAAGGCCAAACAATATATAATGAAAAAAAAAGAATATTAAATGAACTTTCACTATAAAGATAAATCACGAAAAAATTGATTTTCTATGAAAACGTGCCCATTCTAATTTCACACATTATTTCTAATCCTAAGCCTCACATTAACAGAAATAGGTCGTAAGTTTAATATCCATTGTTACACGTCAAGCTGACGCCTAATTCGTTGCAATTATTACCGTATTATAGTCCAAGAGCCCGCTGTGGGCAGATACATTTGTTTGTGAAATATATTTATTAAGAAGTTTTTTACGTTGTATCTCGCACATACTAGTGTAGGCAGAGGGAATGTTGCAACCTTGTGTTAAGAGTTTTCGTTCTTTATTAAAAATAATTGAATCATACAACCGCTATCGTGATTAGTTGGATTTTTTATTTCTATGATTGTGGTCTTAAATTTCATTTTTTTTTATAGATTCACATTGTATCCCGCCCGAGGCAGGGTAGGCAGAGGGAACCCGGAACCTAGTGTTATGACACTCCGTTCCACTTTCGTTCCCCACTATCCATCGAAATTGAGGCATTGCGTATTGAGTGGCGGAACTCAAAGCCACGCTTTGCTTTATTTCCAGAGCGAAGACAGGAAACATTAAATATTTAAATTGAAAATATTGAATATTTCATTTCCTGGATCGAACCCAGAACCTGTCGATTACAGTTACACGCTTGTGCCGCTGCGCCACGACAGGCCTCAAATGTGATATACACATTTGAGGCTTTTATTTGCATTTTAACCCCTGGCATACAAATTGTATGGTTGATTGATGCCACTGAATACACAAATTAAACACGAAAAGCGGGAATTAAAAGTCTAAGCTCATTTACCAATAACAGACTCTTACACTATAACACTGTACGTGACAAAATGAAATTTTTGCAAGATTCATATCTTTTAGTAGATGTTACGAGATGAAAATGGGAATTAATTTATACTTTTAATTAGTAATTAAATTTAATTTTGTAGGATAAGCATGAATATACACACTAAGCTACAAAAGTACAAAGTATACAAAAATATATTTTTTTAAGTTTCACTTTAAATTATACATATATACATGTATATAGCGGAACAGAAGAAAAAGAAGAGAAATTCGTATTTTCTTTTGATTTATAACCTTTTTGTATCTTTTTTCGCTTTTCATCAGCTCTCTCGGGCACTTAGAATGTGTCGTCCAAATCTTTTAATTACTATTTCCATTTTATTACGGGGACGAAGTTGCTGTAGTATAAAACAAAATCATTCCCTACTTTGTACGAAAACATTTTTTAAACTACTCCACGGATTTTTATGCGTTTTTTACTATCAGTTACTTAGACTCAAAAGAAAGGTTTGTATATATTTTACATGTATATTACATAAAAAGGCGAAGTCACTCGTTTTGTAACAAAAATTTAAACATATAAAAATGATTTATTGTCACAGTTTATTAAATTTGATAGACCGTAAAATTTTAATAATAGTATAATAGGGCCAATCCGAGTAGTTTCAGTAAATCAGTATAATCCGTCGCTTATGTGTCATATTCAAAAGAGCGTAAAGGCTGAAAGTATTTTCAATTTAAAACGCTATCCGACTTAAGCTTTTTAAAAATCTCATAAGCAAGGTTATTCAATGTTCCTAACCACAAATATAGAAATATATAATATATGCACAATGTTCATATTTTTTCTTTAAAACAATTTGAAAAAAGAAGATGTTTTTAAATGGATTAAGCTTCACAATATACCCCGCACATGGCAGGGTAAGCAGAGGGAACCTGAGAATCTAATATTAAGACACTTCGTTGCCATATAAGATACTTTTGTTTCCCACTTCTCAACAAATTCTGGAGAATTAGTAAGCTGAGTAGCGGATCTCAACGCTGCTTTGCCTCTTTATCAGAGAAATTAAATAAAGATAATATATGCTTCATTTCCTGAAGTTAGTATAGACTCTATAACCTACTGTCCGCGTTAACAGTCGCACGCTTGTGCACCCGGACTGACTTTAGACAAAAATTACTCTCAGCCTCACGCTGTTTCCGGACATGACAGGGTAGACCTGGGAATACTGTGTTGAGACACTCCATTCCATTCCTCACTTTCTGCTAAATTTGAGGCATTGCGTATTGAGTGGCGAAGAAATGAGAATATTAAGTGTTTCATGTCTTCGACCGTGGAACGAGCCCACAATCTGTCGCACTAACAGTCTTATGCACCTACGTCGCGACAGGCCTCAAAAATAATATTTTTACTAAAATTGGAATCCCCACTACACGATTGAAGCCAACTTATTTGACATGAATAAACTACCATATATAATGCACTTTTATTCAGCGCATAAAGGTTTTTGCATTTTTAGTAACAGAAGGAAGCCATATGGGACACCGTTGAATAGATACGTTGGAGATTCATTACAGTTTTAGGTTTGTCAAAAATTGTAGCCAAAATATTCATATTTCGTATGTATTCTCTTTTTTCGTGCCAATTTTCGGCTCAGTTAATTAATATACCGACATTATCAAGAGATTTTCTCTTTGATTAATCAACGGAACAGAATGGCGATCGTACCTTAATTATTTAATACTTTATTGTAATTTTTGTGATTCTTGACTCTTTTTATTAATTGGTTTCTGGTATATCTTTCTATATATGTTGTAATTATCATTTATTTCTTGGTTATAGAACATATATTTTTATTACTCGTATTAACACATAATTTGATTATGCCCTTGTTGTACAGCATCAGACAGTGTCCACGTTAAACGGTTCTATTCCTCCTTGGGGGAATGAATTATATTCATTTCCTCTTTCTGGATTCATAATAAAGCACAGGAGTGTAATTCGGTTTCGCTCAATTTTCAAGACGCGGAAAAAGTTTCCGTCTAATTCTGTAAGCATTGCGCTTTCACAAGTCCTGAATGCGACAAGTTGTGAGTTTAAAGAAATAAAATATTTAATATTTTTGTTTGTGTTCCCTGGTAATAAGGCAAAGTATATCGGAGAAAAAATCCTTCAACCCAACCTTGACATTTGCAAAATTAAGTGTGAAACTAAAAAATATTATGGAATGAAAATAACAATAGGTTCAAAACATACAAAAAATCCTATAAATTTCGCCATTTGTTCAAGAACAACGTGATAATGTGATGATACGTTATCTAAGAGAGCTGAGTTATGAGCCATTACAGTCAACCGTGAAATATAGGTGCTGTTTCTACGGAATGCAAGTACATATAACATAATTTACTTTTAAACACGGTGTTAGGTTTGGTTACGTTACTTAGCAGTATGGATAAAGGGAACCTGGCAACCTAATTACAAATGTTAAAACACTACGTTCTAGTTGGTATACCTCCGTTCCCTAATATCTGCCAAATTAGAATTCTTGTTACCAAAGCCAAAAATATAAAATATTTCATTTCCACGAGTGGGGAACCCACAGCCTGTCACGTTACAGTCACACACATGTACCGCTGCACTACGACCGGCCACGACACGATTAGCTTGACTTTAAAAAACCATAATCACTGGTGGAACTTAACGACGATATCAATAATTACTGACTTTTACTCTCATTAATAATTTTAATCAACTTAAAAGGAACGAATGAATGCTGTAGATTAACTTGTAAAGGCAAATATAAAATAAGAATAAACCTTTCATAATATTTTATACCGCACCGGGCATTGCAATCAACCAGGTCACTTTAAATTGAAGATACATAATTCTATATAAAGAAGGCTTTTAAAACTGTTGGAGCTTCTTTTTTTTCTTTTGGTGTTAATTGAGATTAGTTTATTTTAGAAAATCTATAGAGGATTTGTGATAAAAAATTGAAGGTAGTAAAACGGGAAATATTTCAACTTATATGGGCGCATAAATAATCAAGGGACATAAGCGTTGGACTCTATGAATGCGACAGATTGTGGACTCAATCCCCATTATATTTTCATTTCTTCGCTCAGGAAATTCAACCTACAGCCTTCGGCTTACAGCTCCACTGTGCCGAGTAGTATATTCATGGAATATATACACATACATTGTAGAATCAACGTTTAGTTAGAAAATATGTCATGAGGCGAACAAACATTCTCTAATTTGGTCTACAAATCCAATACGCTGATTGAAACGTTCGTCGCGTGAGCTTTTGTAAATTTGGTACATTTACGCTTTTAGAATTATACACTGTCACTTTAATTGATAAGTGCAGGTTTAATTCTAGCTAGAAGTGCTGTTAAATTATAAGAATTGATTGAAAAAAATCAGGCTAATTTGTTTTTAAGCTGTAAATTGCAGGAGTAAAAATTGTTGGAATCTCTGTATTTCCTGTTTGCTTTGCGCTGTGTCCCGAAAATGGTAGAGTAGACAGAGAAAACCTGGGGAAACACACGTTTGCCACTTTCCGCTGCATTGGACGCATTGCATTATGAGAGGAGCCGTACTTTTTCTTGTTACAAGAGCAAAGTACTTTAAACTATTAATCATTTCTTCGAGTTTGCATCAAACCGACAATATTTGTGCTCCTTTGCCACAGCAGTCGTCAATAAAATTAATCCACTTAAACAATATTAAGTAAATATTGATATGACTTACGTAAACAAATCGCTAGTTAAAACATATACAAATATTAAATTATAATATTTTTTTTAGTACAAATGATAAGTGCGGCTTTAAGTTTCACCATTAAACACGCAATCGGTTTACAAAATTAGGGAACGGAAGGTACTCAATATCTTGACACTACGGTTCCGTCTGCCTACCCTACCCTGTTTGGAACACAGCGCTGAGCTGAAAAAAAAATATCCGAAATGTATAAGATCTTAAACTGCTTTAAAAAAGATTTCCCTTTAATTAGTAGGTTAAGGGTCACATCTCTGGTCGTTAAGTGATGCTTGTCAGAGTTAGAAAACGAGAAAGAAAATGCAAAAGTTACTTTGAATACAATTATATTTGTCTATGATGTGTTTCTTTAAAATTAATGTTGTGATTAAGATTTTTTGTAATTGTATATTTTAAATCATATTTTTTGGAAATTATAGTAACGCTGCTAGTTCGATTCCGCCTGGATCTTATTTTCATGTCCATGCACTTACACTATTAAAGCAACACTTCTCTGTATGGATTCAAATCTTCTTGAAATGAAGATGAGACATTGACAGACGTACAGATGCACAGCAAAGTGACCCTACAAGTATTCCGTTTTATTGAGGTATGGAAATATAAAATTCATCTAAAACCTATAATTATAAAATCTTGTTAACTCATTCGACTACGAACTAGCTTGAACTCTTGAAAGAATATTTATTTTTATTAAACAAAAAATACCACGCATATACTGCATATTTACCTAGAATTCACCACGATTTATAAAAAACTTACGGTCACTAACCTTATTCAGTTTTAAGGTTTAAAAGAAAATGAATGAAAATAAACCTGCATCGATATCGCTTTAGGGAATGAACGGTATTCAATAATTTTGAATTGACTTTCATTACCTGAAGTCAACTTAAAGAACAACTCTGGAAGTGACATTAAATTAATTTTACTCCAGGGAATGATTATGGTTTTATTTCCTTACTCTGGTAGACAATACTAATTCAATATTTGGTAGGCATTTGGAAACGAAATGTCTGAACACTAAGTAAAACATATAAGTGACATGAGTACTTTCCGTCATACTAAACATAAGTTATAATAAATCAATATTCATGCATTGGTGAGGTTACTATAATTTTAGTTTTTCCTACTAAGAAACAATCCTTAGTGTTAAGTTGCGCAAGTGTCTTGGATTCCGATATTTTATTATTTATTCACTAACACTCAGTACGTTACCTTTGCATATCTTGATATGCGGGAAAACGCGTGAAAGCGTGACGTACTTTGCGCCATATTTGACTTAAGTAATAATGCACCAATATTCATACATTCTATGATTTTTTTATTTATGCTACCTGGAATGATTCTGGAGACCTTTGTTGATAAAGCTGCCACCAACTGTACATATTTTTTGTTTTTATGTTGTTTATGTATTTTCGAAATTACAATGTAAAACAATTTTCATCATTACGTTACTTTTTTCATTTTTACGCCGTATACCGCACATGGCAACAAAGGCAAAGGTAACTCGGAATCTAGTGTTAGGACACTCTGTTCTATTCTCCACTTTACGACTAGTTAGTAGAGGCATTACTTAATAAGTGTCAGAACTCAACGCCTACCAGAACAAAGAAATAAAAATAGTAAATATTCTATTATGCGAGTAGAGATTCAACCCAGAACCTGTTGTATTTACAATCGCTTGAACTACTATGCTACGATGGACCTCTAAAATAAATAGTAAATAAAATTGACTATCTCAGTCATGCATCAGAATATCTATGTGATAGCTCAATTGAATGCTATCGGATCGGGCACGAAACGTTCTTTTTATTTCATTTGCAATGAGGACATTGTGTAGATAAAAGAATTATTTTCAATTTAGACAAATAGCACAGTATCTGTGTAAATAAGTCGTTTGCCAGTTCAATTCCCGCGTAGGAAAGAAAGAATTTATGCTGATAAGATAAAACAAGATGTTGATTAGGGCGTTGATTGGAATTCAGCATACAACAAATATGCTGGATACAGCGTGTAACGAGTTTTTTAATGTCACTTGTGAAAGTTACGATCGTCATAACATATTAACTTAATAAATAACGGGCTCTCATTAAGGCCTGTCGTGGCGCAGAAATACAAGCTTGTCACTGTAAACGCGGCAGGATTTGATCCCCACTCGAGGAGATGTAATATTTATTATTTTATTATATTTGCTCTATATGCAATGCTTTAAATTCGAGAGAAAGTAGGGAACGGAACGAAGACTTTTAACACTAGGTTCCTAAGTTCCCTCTGTCGATCCTGCCATCTACAGGATACAGCATTAATTTGAAAAAAAGAAAAAAATCTAGCCTAAATATATTATATTCAAGGAACTATATTTAAATCGCTATATTACGAACTTCAACTTTGTTTGGTTTTATCTAGATTTGTTGATAAACGAACAGTTTCATTGAGATTTGGCTGTTTTATAAAGGATGTTTTGGGTGGTCGCTATAGGGAGGAGGGGAAGAAGACGGAAGTGTAAGAAGTGAGTATCTTAACACTTGATTCCCAAGTCCCCTCGTTCTACCCAGCTATTTACGAGTACAGCGTGAAGCTAAAAGAAAAGAAATATTTTATTCTACATGTTAGGTAAATGCTAATGTAAATTGAATTACTTTA
>DWMZ01005296.1:0-11050 GCA_018249855.1 Eueides tales michaeli | reverse complement strand
AAATAGTTTTACAGATTAATAAGAAACCGTAGATAGCAATTCTAATTATTTTTTAATTAAGCATACATATTTTTAGTATAATATTTTACATGCACTTTCAAATATTTCATCATGTTATATTCCTTAATAAAAAAACTTCTACAAAAAAACTAGGGCAACTAACTTTACAAGATTTATTAAAAGTAAAATTTTTAAAATTTACTTGTATCTTTTAACTAGAACTAATGAGATAATGACCGTATTTTGAAAAAATAACAGAAAATATCACTTACAGAAAATACGTGCTCTCGTAACAGTGGTCTCGGGAATACTAACCAACTGAGGAGTTACAGTGAGTAAACTTTTTCTTATCGTAAAGTTTGAAGCCGGGTTAATTTAAATGGGTCCCGCATCGTTATATAGTATTGCTAATTGGAATGGACAAATTTCTTAATCACTTTGGTTTTTGGTTATATATTTGTTTATTGCTAAAAGGCTGTACGTGTACATACATTAGCAAGTCCTATTTTTTTTATATACAATACAGAAACAAAAACTCTCGATGTTTTATAAGAACAATTACCAGGTACTTAAAAATACATTCGATGCCATAAAAATAATTGTATAATAATATATTATATAAGAAAAAAACGATATCATTTTCATATTTTCAGTACATATTTTTAAGGTGTTTATCTACATTTAGGAAAGAAAAATACTTATTTAAATAAAATATTATGGTTTTCAGAAGGTGCAAGTTCAAGTTTTCTAAATAAGATATATAAGATATTTATAATAAGATATTTATAATAAGATATATATATACATTTTTAGTTTATATTCCGCATACAGCAACACTACTGTGGGCAAAGAGTAATCTAGTGCTAGGAATACTCTTCCTATGAAGACATTTCTTTTCTCAATTGTGTTGAGTCGCGGAATTCAAAGCCGCGCTTTGTCTTAATACCAGAACGAAAAAGAAAAGATTTTTTCCAAATAAAAATATTTTATTTCTCTGAATAGGAATAGACCCGTCATGTTAACAGCCGCAAGACAACGATGAACAACAACATATTTACGAATATAATTAATAGCATATAATTAAAAATCTACATCAAAATTTGTAATTCAACAAAAAAGCTCCTTAAATTAAATAAAAATCATTTTCAGCACTATTGATCTCTAAAAACAAGTTCGTTCAGTCCTTCGAAAGCTCCAGCAGAAATGACGCAATACTTGGGCAGATGTCAGTACACCGTGAAGCAAAGGGGTTAAATTTTTTTGTGAAAGGGGTGAATTTACAAAAAACATATATGAAAAATAATTGGCAAGCCCATATTTGGAATACGTAAGTATACTATTTTTTTTTAAAGTATAGTGTTTCTTTTCCTTCGTCTATACTTAAAGTAAAATCTATACTTAAAGTAAATCTTTAACTGGTTGCTGTCTGTACATGGAAAATATATTTTAAAAAATGTATGTACTGAACTTTTATTACTGTAATAGAGGCCAAAATTCTGACTTTTTTTCATATGTTTATCTGTTTGTCTGTGCGTGTACATGCGCTAATCTCAGGAACGGCTTATTTAGATCGGTTAATACATAAAAAAAGTTACGTTCGGCAAAATTGCTATAATTTTTTTAATTATTTAGCTAAAATTTTAGTTTTCAATGTAGATTGTCTTAAATTATAATAGTAATAGCGGGCGAAGCCGCGGACGGGTCGCTAATGTAAAATATATATTCTTTGTCATATTAAACTATAGATATTAGGTACTCTTCTTTACCATAAATAGGTACCTTGAAATTTTACATTCATGTCAACCTCTCACTTGTACAGATACTTCTTCGAACTAACTTATTTGAGGTTTTAATAATATATGAATTTGTTGAATAAATTCTTTAAAGAATATTTGCGTAAGTTGTTGGTATTTTTTTTTTATTTTTATGTACAAAAAATATTATTTATATATTTTTCTTTACATATTTAGTGTATTTAATTTTTATATGGTCTACAATAACCTACTTAATATAATGAAACTATAAATGGAAATGTACACGGGATTATACACCGTCTTCTTTTTTTTAGCTTCACACTGTATTCCGCAACTTTGCAGAATACCCAGAGGGAACCTGAAGTTCAGTCATTACGTCCCGTTCCCCATTTCCCCCTATATACACGATAAAAATATAACGGTATTATCATATAGTTATATCTTTGTTGGTTGTTATTTTTCAATATTTAATGAAAATAACTAATATATAACTTTATTTACATTTTCTCAATCTGTTCTTTTTTAAAAACGAACTAAGACATATATTATATTCAAATTATTTCGTAGTCAAATTTATTGATATTATTTATTTACTTAGTGTAAATATAATTTTAAGCAAGGATGGAGGGTACAACACTGCCCCCACACAGCAGGATGTTAAAAAACTCTTGTTCCCCGAATTTGAGGCATTGCCTATTGAGTGGCGGAACTCAACGCCGAATATGTTAATTTCAATTCAATCCAAATTAAAAAAAAATATTTAGTTTTACACTACCATTAATGAGGTAACTTGGAAGAAAACTGAATTAAGTATACAATACATAATTAATAAAAAACAAAATCTATAAATTATTGACATTTAAATGGAATAATATTGTTAAAAGAATTATATAGTAAGTAACTAAAGTTCAGAAACAATATTATCTGGTGATATCATTTTTGTTCACTGATTTATATGTAAAATAAGTTATTTAAGTGAACTAAATTGTATGAAAGCTTAAGAGTTGATATAAAATTCTATATTTTTCTGAATCAAGCATTTATTTAAATTTGCCCTTTTTGATCATTCATCTGATGGTTATGAATTTCATAAGTTTATCCATATAATGTGGTAAAGTATTACAAATATATTTCATTAGATTTTGAAAAGTGCATTTAAAAAAAGACCAATTATGTCATGCATAATTTTATTTCAATATTACAATAAGTAATATATTTATTATACAATAGTAAAATGTTAATTACTCTTATCCCAGTCTTTTTATAAAATAACTTAAGTCACATGATATATATTATATCTTTTTTTTTGCTTTTTGAGATAAAAAAAACAGGGTAGCTAGAAAGAGAGTGTGTTAAGACACTCTCTTCACAATTTCCTCTTCCATATTGTGGCAGAATTCACAAGCTATAACCCACAACCACTGCATCTACAGTCACAAGCTGTATCACTGTACTACGGTGGACTCAATGACATATCAATAAACTAATCACTTTGGTTTGAATTTTCAAGAAACTGTTGAAATAATCTATTCCGTTCCCTTTGTATGGAGTTAGACTCTTCTACAATTTTAATTAACCTGTCTAGTTTTTGTTCGATGACTTTTTGCCTGTCTCTCATTTCTGTTGTTACTTTTTTTAACTCTGCGCTCCTTTTTTTCATAATTTTTCTTCTTTCCTCCTCATTTTTGTATTGAGATGTTGATCCATTGGCACGACTATCTAAAAGCTTAGATGAAGACGACATTTCCACTTCTTTAGCGATCATCTCACTTATTTCATCACTTTTAACTTTACGATCAATATCCACATTAAGTTGGCCATCGGGATTGTAAATTGCCTCAAATAAATCAAAAAATGGCCATTTAAATGCTGTTACACCAAACTTTTTCTTTCTCCTCAACAATCTTAGATAGGTTTGTTTTAAATTTCTGAATTTCTTATCGCAACTGTCAGCAGTTTTGTTGCCGATTGTGTTTGCTATCTCTATCCAGACATCCTTCTTCCTAATGTGAGGGTTTCTAAATTTTTGGACATTTTGTAAATATAGTGAAAGCATAGTGGCAGTGCTGTCGTGGTCCCAGTGATCCTCGGACTCATCTGATATTTCACAGTTATTCTCCATCTCTAGCTCCATGAAGGTTAAATCAGGTATGAAAAATTCGATTTATATTACTGAAAATAAAATCTTCTATTACGGGTTATCTTATAATTGATATCTTCCGTCATTTATATCTGTTCTAAAGAAGATATTATGTTGCGATTGTGTCCTCTTTAGGCTCAATTGACGTTGATAAGAGCTTCCTGAATTATCATCCCAATCTCACAAAGACGTTTCTTATCGAACGCCCAAATTTATCTTGGCAGATAATAATAATTTCTATACATATATAGCAAATTAAAAATGAAAACCGTCACAATTTATTGGCTTTTATACAATAATTTATTCAAATTACTGAGAAAAACGCAAACAACACATTTTATTGCATCAGTTAGCCCGACTACAAAATGGCGCTGCTTCTCTTTCGGAACCGTCCAATGAAAGCGCTTTACTATACGACCAAATGAAGTTGGTATTGTTGGGTTGCAAAATTGAAAGACACGAAAATAGTTGATTTTTAATAAATAAACGCGATAACATCCTCATTTTCCTTGTATTAAAATATTTTTAGTTATGAGATTATATTATAATATACCATACGAAATGTAATTTATGGAACTTTGATAGTTGTATATCTAGTTGACATTTTAAATGGTTAGGGTTATATATTTAATTTGACATTACGCTAAGCGCCTTTTTCCTTAATGTGTCAAGGTATCAGCTGATTTTGCATTCTCATTTAAATATAAATGAACAAAGAAAATTTGCATTAAGTGTCAGCTCGATAAGAAATGATAAAACTTATTTTATGTGAAATATATATGTTTATTCACGTCGTTGAATGAAAATGTTTTTTTTATATATGTTGCTATATATTTTATACTTAAATTATATATTTAAGTGTAACGAATAATTATAATGATTAAAAATTTCAAGGTTTAATTAATGAATTTACCTGAATCTGTTTCCGGGATAGGCCTATAAGAGGCCAGGTGACTGTTGTCTGCATGTTGACCCCCATCTATAATAAGATGGTTTTTCCGCGAGTCTGCCATGATGAATTACTTTATTTCCAAACCAGTTTTAAATGGAAAATACTTTCACTTAGTCTCAACAAACTAAATTACAGCACAATTACTATAATTATCTTTCCCAGCAGATCGCCGTCTGCCAGCTGAATTAAGTGAATGAATGAAACATTAGCTTTAATATGAATGAACCAAACTTTACCACACCCAACAAATCAATGTATAAGGTGCGTTCAATATATTTCTATCATTAGTTCAGTTCAGTTCTTTTTAATTTCTATCATTATCTCTGCCCGTTATCCGAATTATCGAAACAGTAGAAACGACGTTTCAACTGCTAACGTAGAGTCCGATTTAGTGAACGCGCCAACGTCTATCAGCTTTATTAATTATTCCGACTCGTCAGTGCTGTAAGCACTAGTCAAGTCACATGTGACGTACGCTATGACCTCATTTTTGATCATTCGAAAAAGGGCTTCTATTCCTAAAATGTGTAGTACAATTAAATATATCACAAAATATATTTTATATTTATGTATTTCTATAAAACTTAATTATATTTATTATGATTATAATTGTTTACAATTATAATATTAATAGTAAGGTTTTTATTTTATTCTTATTAGTTATTAGACTAACGTGAATGATTCGCTTGTTATCAGCTGCTTGTCAAAAAGAATGAATGATTTTCATTATTTATCAAAGTCCATAGGTAATGGATATCAATAGCATTATGTATAAAAATAGAATTTAGCGATAAGATTCTCATTTTTTAATATGTGTAGTATACCGCCAGCACCGCCGCCACCACCGCCTTTCCTCCCTGCAAACTGTCCAGCCAAATCTTGTGATAGTTCACCTAGTTTCAGCTACTCTAATGTCTGCGAGTGGGCTGCCCACGAACCTCAGTTATGGGAAGCTTGTGCTAAAAATAATATCTGCTTACATGAACCTCCATATCGATATAACTACAAACATTTTGAATCAATGCTACAAATAGGACCAACTTGTGGGTTAGTAGCCTTATCAATGCTCTTAAATGGTGAGGTAGCTCCAGAAGAACTCATGAGTATCACTAAATTAGAAGGTTACAGCAGCAATGGTGAAATGTTCAGCTGTAAAAACATGGCGAAACTAGCTGAGAAAGCTATAAGTTTAGCCGATATAGAAAATATTAATTATTGTATAAAAACTGGTGGTTTATTTTCTGAGGAAATTATACTAGAAATTTTGAATGGTGCAGTGTTATTAGTTCCGTATCCTTTTTCATTTAAAATGCAATATATGTTAACTTACTTTTTATTTTTTTATTTTACAATATGCTTTGGGAGTTCATTTATATATTTTTATTACTTACTCTTCACACTATTCACTAGAAAACATTTCTTAATATCAAGTCAGATATGATGCAGACTTCAACCACTCTCCATGTTTAAGACATGGTCACACTGCTCACTGGGCTCTTGTGTGCGGTATAATTATAATATCCAACCCTGGTGAGAATTACAAAAATGACCCAAAAAATACATATGTTTTATGTAGGCATGGCAAATCTAGATTCCTCGCTGCCTGGAGCCTCGATGAATTGGCCAAAAGTAACAAAAACTTATGGGAGTTTTCACCAAAGAAACAGGAGGATGGATTGTTATATGTCCTACCCGAAGGCGGCATTGGTGGAGAACATGGCCTAAGAAATCAATTTTTGCTATTCAAAGGTTTATAACATATAAGAGACATATAAATATATATTTTATATACATACCTGCATTTGCATTCAAAATTTTAAACATTCATAAATAAGACACACACCATTTTAATGCAAAATTTTATTTGTACAATAAATACAAACGATACTGCAAAATGTGATAAAATAATAAATCTCATGACTTTGCTTAAACATATTGATGTTAAACAACTTGTTAGACCAGAATATTTCTGTAAATTAATAGTTTCCATATATTTATTGCACCTTCGCTACTTTGAAACATATAAAACTGTTTTATAAATAACATAAAATTAACATACCTTTGTACTAAATTATTCAACTTAACATAACTATATTAACTAAACTGAAAATCTAAAGTTAGCCATTTTCACTTGTTAGAAAATTATTTGTGATGAATATCTAATTATTGATATACAAATTATAGATTACAAGTTGCATTGAATACCTTCTTATAATACATTATTTAAATCATTCTAAGCGTACAGCCAAATAATTTAAAAAATTTAATCGCCAAGTCAGTCAGCAGTTATGAGATCAAAATTATATTAAACAATACATATTTATCAAGTATTAATATTCTGCTCAATATATATATATATATATATATATATATATATATATATATATATATATATATATATATATATATATATATATATATATATATATATATATATATATATATATAACTATTAAAACTCGACAGTATATTTTACCATAGCTTATTATAAAAGTATTATTTCTATTATATTGATTATATTGTAACACGGCTATGATGGGTCGGCTAGGCCTCTACCGAGAACTTGAGCGTTTTATTTTATATGCCATTTATTATGAAACTAATGGCACTTTAAAGACTGCTATACAATGCAGATAATTAAAAGGGCATGTTTACTTTAAAAATAAGCTTAACTTTTCGTGAATAGTAATCTAGATTATAGTACATACAAATTAAAATTGGCCTCTATGTTATAGGCATTATTGTTTTAATTCATAATAGTAAAAAGATGACATTTTGAAATTTATATATATATGTATATATATATAACTGTGTTGACAAAATAAAATACCTTTTTTTATTAATATACTGAAACACACATACATTATAGTTTTTTATATAGTATAATAAAATATCAAGCATACAGTGTTATATACAGGGAGATTATATATTAAAGTCACTTTAATTTGTGCCTATAAATTGTTGAATAGAAAACAAAGTATTTACTATAGGATAGTTACAAGAGCTGTCAACTTAAAAAGATTATTTTCAGCACATTTCACAAACGACTAGACAAGCCTTCTCTCACACAATATAAAATATTGTATTGTCTTCATTATAAAACAATAAGAAACTTATACCGGTACTACAATAATGAGTTGAAATTTAAAAATATACAAATTTAAAATATATTTAAAAAAAAATAGTAGACGTTATATTTTTAAGTGGTAATCACACATTCAGGAAAAACAAGAGAAAAATTTGAGATATGTATTTAAAAAATTGATAGTAGCGGCACCCGAACTGTCGTCTCGATAAACAGTCAAATTAAGACGTCCCTACAACACAACGGTGTTCTCAATGATATACAAAAAATGCAACTCAATTATTTTTTTTTATATCAATCTCATTCAGTTTACAAATGTGAAAAGTAAAAAAATATTAACAAATATATTATTGGCGACAACATAAGTATGACTTGTGCTATGTTATTAGGAATAATTTCAACAAAAAACTTTGAAAAATTCATTTTTATATAAAATCTCTTTTACTGCAAATTTAATTTTTTTAAGTTTCCCTGAAAGTCTTTTACATTATACGACCAAAAAAAACTTCCATACAAAAAACACGTACATTAATTCATGTACACGTCATTCACAAAAAAATTCTACATCGTCAGATTTAAAAAAATACATTTACATAGAAATTGATAAATCAAATCTGTAATATTTAAAAGTATGAGATACATGCAAATGAAAACAAAAAAAAACAATAATATAGTATAGAATAGTACTATGGTTGAAGAATCAAGGCCGCCCTGAAATTAGACTTTCTAAACTTTTGCGCATTGTTCACTTGCGGAAAAAACAATTAAACGTAAAAAAAAATCTTAATTCAAACCGACGCAGCCATCTCAGCTAATTTCGCAACGGCCACAACACGTCGATCGTACTTTATAGTAAAAATTATTAAAACAAAACATAGCTGGAAGTTAACTGGCAAATTATTAAAATTTGGCACTCAGCGTGTGAAAAGTAAACTTGGAAGAGCACCTTGAGCTCCACAAAAGCCTATGATGACTAAATCGTGGTCATTAAACATTTATACACGTTTATTATTGTAATAAATTATAAAAGAAAACAATTTTCTTTTCAAAGATATGAATTTAGTAAAATAAATTTAAATATAATCAACATTCAAATTAACAGAAAGGCTTTAATATTTTTAAGTTTAACACGACATCCTAATTCAAAGATATGAATAATTTGCAGTTTCAGTATTAACTTTATATTATATTTCTAATACGAACATCGATTTCCAATAAACGAGTCACACTCCGTTTATGCCCTAATTTCGTTGCCGTGTATAAATTACCCTAAAACCACAGATGTACATTTAAATTACACTAAACATTGATAGAATACGAATCTATGATATTTTGAATAAGTCGTTGAAAACCAAGCCTCTTTTAACAACTACATTAGTTTTGAAGTACCTTTATACCATACGACACGATTACGACACGATTGAATTTCACTTCTGGTATTACAATTCAAATTTAATAATACTTTTTAACTTCATAAGTTATTGGCAAATTTCAATTAGCGTATACTATTTCAAACGGGATACTTTGAATATATAAAAAACGCTACCGTATCAAAGCTATTGCTTCTAACAAACGAATTTAATTATAAAAAGTACAAAAGAAAAAAAAACAAAAAAAAATAGCGACCATCGAAAAATCGCGTAAAGAAAACATTCTTGAATCACAGACAAAATAAAATCGCACTCCCCACATGATATGTGCCAAAACACCATAACGATGCTCCTAAGTGTAAACGGACATGTCGAAAAGAGAAGGGAGAACGGAATAAAGGTACACCTTGTTCTTAAACAAATAAATCAATATATGCTATACATTATGAAAGTTATATAATTATTTATTTTTTATAACAAAGAAAAACAAAATGTTATCCCAGTCAAGTTGACTGAGTACATTCTGCAAGAATCCAGAGCAGTATGCGAGGCAATTAAAAAATCCTTGACGGTAGTTTGATATAATAATTATATCAACTGATAGACGAATGCCACCTCAGTCAGACCACCACACGTGACCACGGACTATTATAAAAAGCTAGAAACATCGGGTTCCCAAAACTGTACAATACTTATTGTGCACGAATTTCGAATGCGTTTAAAAAAAAAATATTCCGTTCTCACGTAAACCTTGTCTTGTATCATGTCCGTTTATACGTAGGCACCTTCGATAAATTCACCACAAAACTAACCTATGGAAATGTCACGAACCATTACTCCCATGCTAATTGAGTACACTATATTTATTTATACCATTAAAATATCTAATATATTATTAAATACTATCATGAAATGACTATAATGCGTTTTTTTTTTGAGCCTTTATTATGCAACTTTACTAGCAATTTATAGTTAAATCGCATCTATTACATATACAATACGATTCAAAGTTCCATAACAAAAGCCATGCTAATGGCAGCTCGATTATTAAGTAACGCTACAATATTGAGTTTTATATATGGACATATGCGCAAATTTGACCCAAAACATTGACTAAGTTACACCAATATCAGTTTAGCATAACCTAACATAAATAAGCTTGCAATAGATTGCATTAAAACGGGTCAAGCAATTTAAATTCTACAGTTCTTTTAGTGAATGGCATTCTTAACTAATACGAATGGTACATTCATTCATTCATTTCCATTCACTAAGTCACATTTGCGCAAATGGCCTGAAAGCCTCTCTATACACCGAGACCATAGGATTTAAACCTGAACTATGTTCAGATAAAGCAACCCAAAATAATTTTACCGACTAACAACCTACTCATTGGTTTGCTTGAACATTTAAAATAATTTATGATATTAGCCACCACAATATTTTCTTTCGCATCAGATTTAACCACACATATTAAGACCAATATATTATTAAAAGCGACATCGACGCTTGAAAAAAACCAACAATTATTTTTATGAAAATCGGTGTTAATCTCTCAAGGATCTTTTGCAAGACGTCACTAAGATCCCTGAGTGACTCCCCTTAAAGAGTCACTCAATAATCCCTAGATAAGAATAATCCAAGGGTACCTAGAAAGGTACCATTCAGGTGTCACTTAATAGGACCCTTCCCTAAGTCTTTTATGGGATCCAAATTCCTTATAGGGTAATTCGGGGAAGTATTGAGGGT
>DWMZ01005295.1:0-11052 GCA_018249855.1 Eueides tales michaeli | reverse complement strand
CGATCGTAACTGGATGCTGTTATGTAATGTTATACAACGTAATTATTTACGTTCATCGATGCATCCGTAATTATATCGATGATTTCATTTATTGAGGATTTATAAGGAACAATGTGTACTCGCAATTTATTTATTCTTTTAACGTGAGGGCTATGTATATGTTTTATGACGCATTTGAGCTTAAATATTTTAAAAATATTTATTAAAATAATATTTATGAAAAAGTAATAATAAAACGTTAAAAATAATTTATTTAGTAAAATTTCATAATAAAAAGTGGTCAAGTAAGCTGCCCTTTCAAATACCGCAACCTCAAAATTGTTAGACTTATCACAATTCCATTTATATGAAAATTCTTGTCACAATTTCATTTATTTCATTATTTTGATTATATTTTCTCTACTGGAGTGTTTTTTATTTGTTATTAATATAAAATAAATATTATTTATTACTAAATTCTCATAAGTTTGTTATAGTAAGATTTCTCAGCTAAGCAATGCAGATAAACTTTGTGTGGAAGCGGCTTTAACTACGCTTGACCTCTTTTTCGGTCTGTAGCAGGATTAAAGTGGACTTATACTTTGCGTAACGTTGCAATTTAGAAGATCCAAAGATTTTAATGGAAAACTTGGACAGTATGATTCTAACATTTCGAAAAAAGTAATCGCTACTTTAATAAAAAAAAAATATGAAATAGTAATATGGAAGTTTCTGGTTTTAAAGAAAAAGTTATATATGAATCTAAAATAAATAAACAACAAAAAAGAAATGTTTTTCAACAGTTTATATTAAAACGTCTCATATTTATTAGAACGTACGGTAAAGTCGAACGGATGCTCTGCACTCATATTTCTTGACTTCCTTTGTACAGACAATTTCTAGAAAACCCAATTTGTTATTAGAAGTTTAAATATTAAAAATACGTAATATATAATGCACTGTAAATAATAATTAATATCCTATAGTCTATTAATTTTTAAAATTAACATAAAGAAGGAACAGGCGACGGGCATAAATGAGTTCGATCCTCACTTCTGGAAATGAAATATATTTTTTTGTATGCTCTGGTAACAAGACAAAGCACAGCGTTGAGATGTCAACTTTTTCTTAACTCAATATGCAATGACTCTAATTCGGCAGGAAGTAGGGAATGGAAGTGTCTTAATGAGAACTGAGTGTCTTAACTCTAGGTTCCCAAGTTCCCTCTGCCTATCTCACACAAGGGCCTTGTGTGGGATAAGTATTTTTTTTTGTACATTTTTATGTTACTATATAAAACAGTTTTTATGTCACCAACTTTACTTTCGTTTAGCAACATAACAAAGTATATTCACGAGAGTTCAACTGAATAATAGTAAGTATTTTTCTCCATAGAAAATAAAACTTTCACCTATTGTTAATATGAAGATACATAAATTTTGTATTAAAGTTTCTAACTTATTATGTAAAGTAGAAGGGTACCTTTACGTTACATAATACACGACGTTCTCTATTATTTTTATTATCATCTATTCATTATGTAACAATTTGTACATACTTTAGTTTTTATTTATAACACATAATTCATTATAATAAAGACATAGTATGTTTGAATATATATTTTTATATAACTTTGTATAAAACATAATTAAATAAAGATATTTGTTTGATTACATTTTATACAAATAATTAATGTTTTGGTAAAATAGGTAATGAATATAATGAATTGGTAATCAACGCCACCAAAAAATAAGTAAAACTTGGCATTAGAGAATCAATTACTACGATTTAAATCTATATTTGATAAATTAGATAACATAAAAACAACTAATATTGTTCCAGCACGGTTTCCGTTGTTGTAAATCGGATAGGGGATATTGCATGTGGGCGGAGGCCCTTTTCTAAATCATATCCTATTGATCACTTTCGACAGATTATCACTTCTTTGTAATGTGCTTTAACAATAATAAACATAATTTAATAAATATTAAGTATATTTAAGATTAATTACGTAAATTTATGAACTTTTTATGTAGAAAGTTTTCATACTCTTTTATTTTATTTCAAATTATGTAAATGAAAATCCTGGTTATAAGTTCCTTTACATACTATTTTTTTTAATGAGCAAAATTGAGAGAATGCACTGCTTTATTAATCATCTTTACTTACCTTGTAATATATATACAAGGAACACAAAAAAAACGTCCTGTTAAACATAAACAGTAATTCACTAGAATTACATTACTATAAAAAGCTCTTCTTTAACCACTTAAAATATTAAGATAGCTATCTGTCACTGCACCAGACCTTGATTTAATCTGCGCATCCTTATATTAAAATAAACGTATATCTTCGACACCCACTCACGATTCTACTTCTATTAGGTATGCGTAGGTCTATTATTTTATCTGTACTTATACAATTTTCTTTGACATAGTTTAAATGTGTTAATTAATCGGTAGTGATATTTAATACGATTTTTCTTAAATTTTCGCATTCTTAGTTTTTCTTTGAAAGAATTAACGACATATACAATATTAAAGCTTAAATTGCGCGATACTTCAAATAAAAATATTTACTTATATAAATGTTGAGACCTAATTTAAATGTACATACTATGTTAATGCTTCCATACCAGTAACTAATCACCTTAGGTGATCAGTAGGTATCTATTACCTATACCATAAAAAAGCTAACCGTACATTTGGAATACAGTTTTGCTTAAAATTGGTTTTTAATTTTTTTAGCAACGTTTTATTTATCGGAATTTTAATTGAATTCGACCAATTGATTGGTGTAGTGCTATTTTAACACTACTATCGCCTAGTGCTACTAAGGTTTTATATATCAATCGATGTCATATAAACAGTGGACATCAATAGAAGTTTTTATTTAAAAAGACTTAATTTTTTTCGAATAGTTTTTGTTTCTTTTATAAGCATTTTGGCACAGCAAATAAAATATAAAAATATGAATATTTGTATTATTACTAACTATCCAAAATATGTATACCACCTTAAGTGATTGATAGTTGCACAATACTATAGGTAGTATGTAGGCGCTTAATCGGCTATTGCTATAAACGAAAATAAATTACTGCGAAGAAACATAAAATATATAAAATATTTTCAATCTCACTTACCTGACAATAAGTCACGCAATTGTGATACTGAAGTCGACCCAAGTGGAAATAATATGAATCGTGTATGAGAATATTTCCATCATTTTCAATATTCAAATCTCGAAATGCTAACAATGGCGTTAAAATGTACAAAAATGAGACGCTTCACAGACGAAACTAAAGGTGTTCAAGGATTTTTTTATGACACTCGTTATAAATGTATGGTTCTTATGAATCTAACACATAATTATATATGTATGATAATATTTTTTGTAGCGCTATAAAATGGATTTACATAATTAAAACTTTTTACATTTTTTTATACTTAGAATGCAACTAATTTAAATATAAAACAGAGAGTTAACTTAAACGTCAACATTTCTCAAAATATTTCCTTCTTATTGGTATGTTTGTTGGCTTATAGCCGGTAATCGTATCGACTTATTCTCCGATGAATAATAAACTTTTACCGTAAAAATATTTCTACATTTTTAAATAAACTGATTTATTGCGTAAATGACAGTCTTTTGCACAAGGACTTTTATCAGTCGCAGAATGTAACGTCCGCTGCACACGGAAAGGTAGGACAGGCGGAAAATCACGTTGATACGGGTAAAGGACCAATAGATAGGGACTGTATTAGAAAATAACTAAGTTACACTTTTACAACAATTTGGAATGTAAAAACATATGATAATTTTCATATAGGCTTTTTGTTGATAGAGTTGTTATATTGGCTCAATGTATATTATAAGAGCTATTTTTCGATAACATTAAATATACATAAAATAACAATTTAAATGAATGATGAAAATGGTTTTCAAATTAATTAAATAATACATAAACATAATATATAATTTATATATTACATTATAAATACATCTTAAAGGCTTAATAGTATATTGACAAGTTAAGTTTCTATGCAATTGTCGAGGTCATCGCCCGGAGGATGGAGTAATTTGTACGTATTACAAACTTTCCACCTAACCTGGGGTTATATAGTTTCACTTCCATTCCATGAGAGAGTGTCAACTGTTTATTACATTATGCACAGTAGGTCTATATATAAAATTATAAGATACGTACGTTTAAGTATTCAGTATAACTTTCGTAAACTTAAAAAAAAATATGAATAGTATTATAGTGAGGTGGTCCCGGTACGGTGTCACATTACCTGGATGTAAATGCGACGGCAGTTCGATCTCCACTCGGGGGAATAAATGTTTCTTTTCTTGCTATGGTAACAAATAAGAACAAGGCCTCGAGTTCTCCCGCGCAATCTGCAATATGTAGAAAATATGGCGGAAAGTAGGGAACGGAGTATTTTAACACTGTCTGTACAGAGAGTACAGACAGTGTTAGCTTTTTTTATTTAATGTTCTGTATTTTTAGGTTTTTCTCGAATTTGAGTTCGTAATTACAATGTTGTAAAATTAACAGTCCCATGCAAATCCGATGTATATTGTAAAATAAGTTCTAGGGCATCAACATGATTCCTGCTGACCGTTTACGTTTACTTACATAGTTAATATATTAGGTTTTTTGTCACGAGTTTATTTATAATTTCGTAAGTGCTGATTTATTATTTTTAATTGAATAAAAATTTTATGAATGATGATGAAAGAATGCGGCGTTGAGTCCGCCACTTAACTCGCAATGCCTTGAATTCGGCGCAACGTAGGGAAAGCAACAGAATGTCTTGTGCAGGGTACAGTGTGAAGCTGAAAAAGAAAGAATATTTTTGTTAGTGTTTGATATATTTCTTCCTATTTTACAGATAAAAACATATATGCAATAAACTTAACTCAGTTAAGTGACTACTGTTAGACGAAATGGTACTTAAGCGTATAATGTCTTAATTATAAATGTTGTGTGTGTGAATATTGAAATTCGATAAAAAACAAGGTCAGCACAGATAAGATAACTAGATCTTAATTACGCATAGCTTATTTTTATAGTGATTAGTTAAATTATGGACCTTGAGTTTTGACAGAGTATAAAATAACGATAGTTTTTTTTAGAGACTTACTTCTTGATTCGATATTTAAAATTTTCACAGTATGATTATATTTTTAACATCTCTCAGTAAAAATCTGTGGGCATAATTGTTTTAATCATTATACGAGGAAGACGGAGAAAATTTAAGTACATATAAATAAGATCATCGTGGCGCAGTTGGAAGACGCAGTGGGTTGTGAGTTCTAGGAATTAACTATTTCCATGTACGTAATCGTGCAGCGTAGAGTTATGCCACTCAAAATGCAGTCTGATTTCGCCCAAAAATACATAATGAAGTAAAAAAAGATACAAACTATATGTCTTACCCCTTTTTTAATAAAAAAATATAATACTCTCTGCCTGATTTATACGGGTTATAAATCGTGTGAAAAAATAATTTTCTGGACATAATATTATAAATATTGATTCTTACATACGTATACGAAGTAAGAACATATTATTCGCTATTAACAATATTGCGATGTCAACAATCCTTTCGAAAACACTTTCATTGACACCTTTCACTCAGTTGTCTGTTGCATTGGCAATTCGCTGAACTAAACAATTTTAATAAAATATTTTTTTTTAACTTCACGCTGTATCCTGCAAGAGGCAGGGTAGCCAGAGGGAACCCGGAAACCTATTGTTAAGACACTCCGTTGCACTTCCGTTCCCCACTTTCCGCCGCACTTGAGGCATTGCGTGTTGAGTGGCGGAACTCAACGCCGCGCTTTGCCTTATTACCAGACCGAAGAAATGAAACATTTAATGTTTAAATGGAAAATATTAAATATTTCATTTCCTCGACTGGGGATCGATCTCAGAACCTGTCGGTTACAGTCACACGCTTGTGCCGCTGCACCACGACAGGCCTCAGATATTCTTGTATTAAATATTGGTTAGAATAATTTTTATGATTATTGTAATACAGATTGTAATGAAATAAGTAAACTAATATTATGAACATAAATAAAAGAATATTAATATCTCTTTAATATTTGAATAGTATTAACATGGCAATATATTTTGTAAGCGATTGAATATATTAGGGCCTTGCAAGAGACTGGCTATATTAATTATGTTATTATCTATTTATACCACGTTGACAGAAAACTAGTTTGTAACTTAAATTGAACTAACTACCTGGTATACATACCGCAAACTTGAAGATAAGTATTATTGTCCCCAAAGATCGTCAATAACTTCATAATATATACTAGAACAAATAGAGACCAATCTATGAGTCATCATTTTATTTCCTATTTTATGTACAGAGACGAATCAGACAATTATTAGTATATATTTTACATACTAATAACTGTCTTTGTTTTTCTCTGTATTGTATTATACAATATAAAATAATGAATACAAATATGAATATGTGAAATATAGAGAATTCCATGTATTTTTAAGGACTATATATAAATATATATTATATAGATTACGTCAAAATTTTAAACGAAAATATGTGCATTACTCAACCTTATAGCATAACAGGTGGACCAGGTAATGACTAACAAGAGCGGCGGATCGTGACGGTAGATCAAAAGACTGACGTGTTGTGACAGTGCTCTAGTTTGTACGAAATCATTTCTTTTACACAGCTCAATAGACACTTCGCAATGTTCCAAAATTCGAACCAGATGAAAAAGTGTAACAACTTACGGTAAATAATACAAGTTTCCTCACGCTGAGAATAAAATGTGCGTTGTAAACAGACTACGTTTGTAAAAGCTTAGCGTATGACGCTTATTTTGATAATTTTAACATGCATATTTAATTGCTATTTAGTTATACCTGAAACCATTCATTTAATTACTTAAGTTATGAAAGGGCATCTGCTATCGATGAGGAGTTTCCTCATTATTTATAAGTGCGTGCGGCAAGGATATGCATTTCACATATCCACAGAGCATTTATATATCCAACTATTCCCGCTCTTGATAGCCAATTTGTCCGTGTCCAGTGCCATCCCGTCGGTAATTTGCATAAATTGATTGCACTGTTCTTGTGTCTGATACGGCTCGCTAATGCTGGCACAGAGGTGCGCGGGCGCCGCCGCCTAGTCGACAGTCGCACGCCCCACCGACCGACTGATACACGTTTTGCGGTAATGCTTAATAATATCGCATGGTGTAACCTGACAATTTCCGTGCGAATAGTGCATTTTCTAAACAACGTAATTAGTACATCGTTGATCGATCGCGACTGTACTGTCCAAGCTTAATGATCTTAGTTGCAATGCTCATGTGGCTTACGTGAAATGAACTTTGGTGTTTACACTTTTTAATATAGTGATTAAAAATCAACTGTTGTAAGCCACGATGCGTCAGAGATATCAACTAAAACAGAGGCCGTACGTATTTGATTTATTTTTATCGTACTGTAGCTACCTATTACCATCATGAGAAGCTTATGCCTTGCTTGTTTTACTATGACACTATTATCAAATATGCTAATTAAAAGTTTTATGGGCCGCAAACTCTTTTAGTTAATACAATAGGAAGAAAGTAACGTCTATTTATATTCACAGTGATAACTCGAAACAATAGCATTCCTTAAGGCGTTTCGATGCAATGTATGGTAATCTAAACCACGGAAAGGCTCTAGGCATTGTTTTTTCAATGCGATGATTAGATATTTTTTTATAAATTATCTGGTACACCGATATATATTATGTGATCACATCTAACGTTATATGTAACACTGACAAAAAAGTCTGAAATTAATTTCGCCCAAAATAATTTAGGTAAATAACGTAATATTGTTTGTATTTGTAATAAATTTGTATTTGAAATATTACAATTACATTAAATTATATGTGATGAATTTTCATAACATATAAACTAATGTAATTGTAATATTTATATTTAAATCAATTAATCCTAATAATTTTTGTTATACATACATAGTAGTTTTGCTAATTAAAGAATGCTCGAAATTTAGCTGAGCTTCGTATTAAAATTGTTTCAACTTCCCTGTTGAAGTCAGTGAGTTGTATATTTGAAAAACAAAACACTACTTAACGGAAAACTTCAACAACTGTGAAAACAGTATTGTTTTGTTTTAGCATACATGCGTTTATGTTATGCATATGTCAAACAGTTTTATGTAACTCTTTCTAAGTTTGTAGCGAAATATAACTGTTAATAACAAAAATATATTATTATAGCTTTTTTAAATGGGCTATAGCTTCAAATTACATTATTACAATTATTTATAATTTGATAAATAGCAAATAATCATTTAAACTCCCTTTTGCTCTTTTTTATCAGAGGTTTCTAAAAAGATTTCACGGTCTTTAATATTCTAATGTTATAAATTGACTACAATTAAATAAAATGTTTCAATTAATTCATTAAAAAACATTTTTCTCACAATTAACGTTTTTCCTGAAATGTGAAAACAATTAATATTTATCTTAGTGTTGGAGCTAAAACATCAGTTAGCTAATGAACTTCGACTCGATACCAAAAATATATAAATAATCCCGTTATGTTCAAAAATTTTAATGATACTCTTACAAATGATACTTTCATATACCGTAAAACATTCTTACAATTTGCGTTTTACTGAAATACCTCCCTCTTCTATTGATATATTAAAATATTTCAGCAGAAATGATATTTTCACCGAAGCATTTAGGAAGGAGCATTTAAAAGGTCACCTTAAAATTATAAACGTACTGATGAATATGACAACACACTATTCGCGCAAGTGACCTTAATTTGTGAACACGATTCACATCTAGTAAATAGAGATTAATAGTTATTTTTTTATCAGTATTTTGTATACATTATAATTAATTTACTATAATTTAAATTGAATTTATTTTGTTTGTATCAGTTAGGAGGTTCATTCATTCAGGACCTACGGTGCCACGGGCAGACACACTGATAGAAAAAGAGATCAAACTTATAACACATCTCTCTTTGCGTTGAGGATTAAAAATAATATTATGTTTCCAAATTAGAGAAAACAAAATAAATTTTAAAGTAATAGAATATCTAAGTTTCATAATTTGTTTTTGATGATTAGTTTCTTGTTTTATTGTTTAAAATACGTAAAGATATAAATTATTAATATTTTTACTCATTGTTATCTTCTATTATACATATTGTTGTAGCGAACCTACTAAAATATATGACTTCCATTAAAAACAATTCACATTTGCCCTAGATACAATATAAAAGAGATGCATTTTTATTATTCTCTTCCTACATTTATGCAGTATGAAATTAAAAGGTTTATAATGTGCGACGAATATATTAAAGTCCTTTTTTCTGCCTTCTTTTTTTTTCAGTTTCACGCTGTATTCTGCACATGGCAGGGTATGTAGAGAGAATTTGGAAAACTAGTGTTAAGGCTCTCTGTTTCGTTCCCCACTTTCCACAGTAGGTGAGACTAAATTATGATAATAAAATATGAAATAGTTCGTACTCGAGCGGGGATAGAACCAACAACCTGTCGCGTTTATAGTCACTTGTATCCCGGGGCTACGACAGGCCTGTTTACTTCAATTTTTAATTAATTCAATTTATTATGTATGTAATTATTAAATATGTTAATAGAGTAGTATGTAAACCTCCATAATATTATTACTCTATGGAAATCTTACATGTGCTATATAAATAAATATATCCATAGTAATATAATTGTTATATACAATTTTGTTATAATTAAAGATAATAACACTGTATTGCACCTGTTTCTGATTTATCAATTCCCCTGCATTTCTGTGGTATAATATAAATAGTTAATCGTTTTTTTCTAAATGCTAAGATTTATATCTGTGTATAAAACTGTATAATAAAAAATATATAACATCTTTAACTTTTATTTATTAATTCGATTCAGGGTATAATACTTTATGAAATTCTGACTTTTATTTAATTTCAGTGTTAATTTATCAAGTTAACCTATTTTATTCATAAAATACGCTCAGTGAGAAATCGAAAACCTGTACCCTACAAAGTGGTCGGACATTAACAAACCACTCACTATAGGAATGCGGAATGGACTCCGAGTACGAATTAAGAGCCAATAGTCTAGCTTAGTGGTGTCTAAATTACGGCCTGCAATTTGAATGTTTCGCAGTTAATGACATGTAAAATTCAATTTGCCAAAATTATTTTATTATACATTTCCTTATGAAATAAATTACGCTTACTATCGTTTAGTTTCCGTCTTAGGCAATCCGTAAATATTACAACATTTAATTTCCACTCTCCTACAAATTCTAGAGGCGTAGCGTCTTGAGTGCCCCAACTCAACGCCGCGTTTTGCTTCGTTACCACAGGAAAAATATTCAATACTTTATTTCCTGGAGTGGGTATCGAAACTACAACCTGTGGCGTTCAAATTCTCACGCTTATGTCCCTTCACTACGACCAACTTCATAAGTATGCAATGAAATTATATTATATATTTATATATGATTTTATTGTGACTTTGGATGAGTTAGAGAAATTTTTTGCTTGCATTAATGACAGTCCTTGTTTAAGTAAATTTTGAGTATAATTTTGCTAAATATCTACATAATAAAATGTTTTTCATATTTGTCAGTAAAGTAACGTTCATTTTTAATTTCATATTCAATTTAGGCTCTTGGCAAGTAAATTAAAACTTAAATAAAAGGTGGATTATATAACTTCATCAATTTCATAAAAGTTTTTTCCTACTAATTTTGAATGTCTGTGTGTGTGTGTGTTGAACATTTTCACTGATTAAATTGATTTATGTATGTATTTACTAAATATATACTAAATATACTGATGAATAATTAATATTATTGTTGCTCTTATACTCATTAAGCCTAAAATATTTATAAAATACTAAATTTAAAAACGTATAAAAATTTGGACGAAGCAGGATTTGAACCTGCGCCTCTTGAAAACCGTTCAAGCGCTCTGACCACTAAGCCATCCGTCCTCACCAAGCTCCGTCGAAATTTT
>DWMZ01005294.1:0-11053 GCA_018249855.1 Eueides tales michaeli | reverse complement strand
AGTAAAATAAAACCAAATATGTAAAAAGGAGATAGTAAGGTCATTGTGAACCCGGTCTTATATTTGTTTATTGCAGCTATATTTATAAACGCTAACGCATATGTAGTATAAAGCATTTTAAATGTTACCACTTAAAACGTAAGGTAGACTTAAAAAAATTACAAAATATTCATATTTTCGAGGCCAGTCTTAGCGCAGGGGACCAAGCATTTGATTGTTAATTCCCAATTGAGAAAAGGAAATAAGTAATATTTTCATTTCTTTGCTCTAGTAAAATAAGCAAAGCGCGTTAACTTCTGCCACTTAATATTCAATGCCTTATTCAACGGAAAGTGGAGAATAGAAGTGTCTTAAAAAGAAAATATGTTTTTGTGTATTTGCGTAAGTGTGTGCCAATAGTAGGTATATGTGTGTGTGTGGATGAGTAAATTAAAAATTGTTTTAGAATCTTATTTTTAAATCAGAAATAGGTTAGTAATATGTATTTTTTCATCAAATAGCTATAAATTTTAGTTTTTTTTTCAATTTTTTTCTTAAGTTATACCGTAAATACACATTTAGTGCCAAATTTCATAGCATTAGGCCCACGGTAAATGTCCTATAAGTTTTTTATTACGCAGCGAATATTATACAAACCGTAACTCAGTAAGTTCTAAGTGTCTTCCTGTAGAGGATAGGCAGAAAAGAGCTTGAAACCTAATTTTAGAACGTTCTATTTTCCACTTTTCGCTGAACTCCGACCTCTGGAGATGTTGCGTGTCGAGGTGGAATACAACGCCGTGGTTTCCCGCGTTCCCGCGAACGAAGAAAAAAAATGTTTACTATTCATTTTCCTCAAGTGAGGATTGAACCCACTACCCGTCGTATAAAGACACACACTTGTACCCCTGCTCCACGACCGGCCACAACCTTACTTCATTTAAATAAATAAATATAATATAATAAAATCTGAAAAATTACTTGGTAGAAAAAACAAGCAAAATTAAAAATAAAAACATTCAATTAACAACAATGACCGTCTCGTCCAAGTAAATATCACGTTCAGCACACAACCATTAAGTATAACGCTAAGTTGAGTGTCTCCACGCATGAGTGTTAAGACGTGTTAAATTTAATACTAGCGACCTCCACGCGGCTTCGCCCGCTTGAATTGTGCTATTTAATTTACTCATTACAATTTCTTTTATTTCCTAATAATATTATCATTCTAAAGACAATATCTACACATGTACATTGAAAACTGAAATTTCTGCTAAATAAAAAAAAAATTGAAGCAATTTAGTCTAACTAAGTATTTTAAACGGACTTAACTATTTTATTTACTAGCAGTTTGAAATAAAACACTAAAAGTTGAGGGTAGGTTGCTAAAATATAATAAAGAAAACTGCAACCCGACAGCTTTGGATTCGACTCCTAGACAGAGAAATGAAATATTTGTTATTTGTATAATTTTACTTTTTTCATATATATACCCTGTATATATCATGATCATATCAGGGGGCATCTGAAAGTCTAGTGTTAAGGCACTCCGTTCTCCACTTTCCGTTGAATTATTGAGACATAACGCGTTGATGGGCGGCCAATTAAATTACCATTTCTTATGTAATTCTTTTGGTCCTAAAATTATGATTAATGTAAACTACCCTTTGTATAATACATTCGTAACAGCGCAAGACAAGCCGCGGCATTGCGTTCAGCTATTCATTTTGTGGTAAGACTGTAATACAAAACTTAACATACAAAAAGAAGATAGTAAAACCACTGTGGACGCTAACGCATATGCCGTATAAAGCTTTTTAAATATTAACACTTAAAATGTAAGGTACACGTAAAATTTAGAAAATATTCCTATTTTTGATGCCAATGGTAGCACAGACGTACAAGCGCGCGAAAGTAAACGTGAATCTACAGCCTGTCTGTGGATTCGATTCCCATTTGAGGGAAGGAAAAAAATAATATTTTCATTTCTTTGCTTTGATAAAATAAGTAAAGCGCGTTGAGTTCTCCCACTCAACATTCAATGCCTCATTCAGCTGAATCGGGGAACGGAAGTGTATTAATTGAGGCAGAATTTTCTCACATTATGTCTGTGTGTGGGTGACCTATGGTTGTGTATGTGTTTATGTGTGATTGCATAAGTGGGTACCGATAGTTCTGTTTTATGTTTGTGTGTATGCAGGATTAAAATAAATATTGTTTAAAACTAAAATATTTACATTGCCAAGGGCTCTTTTAAATTCCACCCTTATAAAGATGAAATAGGTTTTTAAAGTTTACGCAAAGAAATATAAAAGTGCTCTTTTAGCTTCATTTTTATATTCTCTAGGGACGTTGTCACAAAAGCGGGTCTATTACTTTGTTGACTAAGAATCAGATAAGTCTGTCTTTTAGAGAAAAAATGGCCTTTTACAGAAAAATAGTCGATAACACGATGGATATGGCTTTGAACCCTGCTGTGAGAAACAAAATATTTAATATTTTTTAAATTAAATTGGAATGTAGTGTGAAGACACTCTGTTCCCATTAAGACAATTCTATTCCCAATTTCCCGCTTAATTCATAAGGTGTTGGGTACATAATGGCGGAACTTAACGTGGTAACTCTATATAAAGTTCTTATATATATTCAGCTTCACGCTGTATCCCGCACATGGCAGGGTAAAGACACTTCGTTCCGTTCTCTACTTTTTTGCTAAATTTGAGGCATTGTTTGTTGAGAGGCGGAACTCTCAACGTCAAGCTTTGCTTCGTTACCAGGGTGAAGATATGAAAATATTAAATATTTAATTTGTTCGAGTAGGAATCGAATCCACAATCTGTTCTTCTCCAGAAGTTTAACTTTGAATTATATTTCATGTCACTTACTGTAGAATTAATTTCCCATGAATGCCAGAAACTAATTAAAAACTTAGTTTAATCGTGTTTCCATGTCAATGGTGAAACCTGAAAATTTTTTCTTGAATAAAATTGAAAATGTTCAAATATAAGGTAACGTTATTCTTTGAAAAGTAACGAAATGGCTCAAGCTGGTAGTAATGTTTTAGTCGGATTAAGTTAAAGTAGTTTTTTTTTTTTTTAAGGTTTACGCTTTTTCCTTTATGTATTAATGTAGAAGGAACTCGGGAACTTAGTTTCCCGACATTGTTCCCATTAAGACTTCTGTTCTCCTTTTTCCGCCGAATTACTGATACTTTGCTTTAAGTGACGTATGTGCATAGCCGAACGCCACGCTTTTTGCTTTGTCACCAGAGTGAGATTATGATAATATTGAATATTTAATCTCAGTCGATGTCGACCCGTTGCCGAGGCCGCGCTTTGCCTTATTACCAGAGCGAAGAATTGAAAATATTAAAAATTTTATTTCTTCACAAATATTAAATATTTTATCCCTGCGCCACGACAGGCCTCATTCAAACATATATAATTTAGAATATCTCTTACAATTATAGGAAAAGGAACCTAATGTTCACTTCGTGCACTTTCCACTTAATTTTTGAAACAAAGCCAAGTTTTGTCTTCCTTCTTTTTTGAATCATTACGATACTCCCCTACACATTTACGATAATAGCTAAACACTATATCAATACACTACAATAGCTCCCAAAACTTCTAAGTGAGAATAATACAACGGTAATTAATAACAACTGGTCTACACTTAGGTATGTCTGGCAGAGTGCCGAGTCGCATTAACCAAAATGTTGAGATACCAAGTTTATTTTTTTATTATATGTAGTGATTACTTGAAATTACTGGATAATGTTTACTTATTCCAGAATATGTAAAGTTAATGTCTTTATTCTTGATGAAGAAATTGTATACATTTGTATAACTGTTTTGCTGTAAACCATATGTTATATTTATTATGGGAAACGTTTATATTGATAACTAGCGACCTGTCCGTAGCTTCACCCAATTGAATTACACTGTTTTATTTATTTATTTTCACTACTTTCTCATTCTAATAACACAATCACCTTTAACACAATATCTGTAGATAGAAAACATATCTATACTAATAAAATTTCAGCCAAAATAATAAAAAATAGCAATATTTTCGAACTTAATATTTTAAATCGACGTAATTTGACGACGGGTTTAGAGACCGTAGGACGTGTTGGAACGCAATATCTAAGCATTAAGGTGCCTCTTTCTAATCTTCTATATGCAAAAAATAGTAAGATAGGCAGCGGTAAGTAAAATTGAAAAAAAATATACATTTGTAACATTTACGGTCGGACTGTGGGACGCCTTCTGCGCCGTGACGGTACTACAGTATGATAATAAAAAAAGGAATTCAAAATATATGCATAACAAACTTAACTAGCCTCAGCTTTATGAAGCAGAAATACTGTAAGTAGTGTATATCTTATTATAAAATATTTCTTTAATCAGCTATACGCTGTAATCCGCAAATGACGGAGAGGCAAACGCAAATGAAGGAAATTGGGAGCCTTGATCCCTAGGAACAGAATTGTCTCCTAGGGTTAACCATCTTCATATACCCGTCGAATTTGAGACATACCGTTTAGAGAGGCAGGATTCAACGTCGCACTTTGCCCTGTTATCAGAGCGAAGAAATACGAATATTACATATTTCATTTCCTCAACTAGAGATCAAACCCATAACTGGTTACTTTTACAGACGCACGCTAGTGCCCCCTGCCACGATAGGTTTTAATTTTATTTAAAATAAAATAAATAGTATAAAATGAAAATTCTTGAATGAAGGTGGTCCTTTAGTAAATTGAAACCTTTTAATGATTTAAAAATTTTAGCTGTTAATGTAATTAGTTATAAAATTATAGTTTATCTTGTTTAATTTGTATAGTGTCTTCTAAATCAAACACTTCAAAGCTTTGTGATTACTTTAATTTACTTTCCAAACAATAACATAATTTATTTTTATAACTTGACGCCGCTTTACTTAAAATAATTAATATTATGCATTTATAAATACGGTTTTCTAAGTTAAAATGGTCAATTTGACACAATTTATATCTATAACCGATAATATCCCTTATAAATTCTATTTTCCGTTGACTTACACTTCTAAATCTTATACAATTAATAATATGGAACCTTGGTTGGTTAATCCGTTTCGCACTTAACTGATTTTTGTAAAAAGGTTAACAAGCGTTTAGGACTCCTGATGACAAGTAATCACTTTTGTTGTTTGTAAAAAGGTTAACAAGCGTTTAGGACTCCTGATGACAAGTAATCACTGTCACTCACGATAATATCTCAATATCATGCTATGTTGTTTACATATAAATAATACTGCATGATATCGATTACACCGCATGTGCTGCTATGAGCGAGCTAATAATTTTTATATGGATAAGCGTTAGGTCATAGGTAAGTAAACTAGGAATGAGTGTTCATGTTCTCATTTATTAAAAAAAATATGCAAATGTCCCTAGAATGAGAATGGAATTCACAACCCTCGCTCTTACTATCAAAAGAGTTTTCATTGAGTCACGACGACTGTCTCAGTAATCCTAGTTTAAAATTAAAATAATACCAAATTGCAGTTTTACTAACGAACTCCCTTGCAAGAGTGTTTTCGAAAGAAATTTTGCTGTTGATTGCATAATTCTCGTTTCTGTTTGTCACATTTGTTAGGACTTTATGTAAATTTTGGCTATAATCCTTTTAGAGAAGTACTTTGAGTTCACCTACATACTCACCGAGTATACACACGTGTACCAAGTATATATACGTGTAGAAGAAGCCAGAGTTCTTTTATAATGAGGATCTAATATTTTTTTTACCTTCCCTTATTTTGTATTCCGCACAAAGCAAAGTATATAGATGGAACTTGGGCACCTAGTGATAAAACACATCATTTCCATTAAGACAATGTCCACATTCCGCTGAATTGCACGTTGAGTGGCAGAGCTCAACGTCGCGCTTTGCCTCACTACTAGAGCGAACTACTGAAAATATTAAGTACTTCGTTTCCTTTAGTGATAATCGAATTCACAACCCGTCCCATTTATATACTGAACCATGACAGGCCCCAAGGTTATAATCATTAGACTTAATAAATATTAGTATTAATAAGTAGTGTAAATAAAATAGTAGCTATTGTCTATCAATATTATGATAAAACGATAAAAAAGTCGTGTGTGTACATTGAATCTTTTTACGAAAAAACAATGTAGAGGGGGTTTTAAAATAACTAATAGAACATGAATCTATAATTTTAAGAATTTTGTCTGTCTGTTTGTCCGTTTGTCTGTTTGTTTTACGTTAATACGTTTATGTAATCGCTTATACTTTTTTTATTCTTTATCGAAAGAATATAAAAAATATCAAAATACAAAATATATAAAAAAGCCCTTAACTTTTTCGGCTTTTTCTTCAATATTATGGGTCATTTAATAGTTTTATACTGTATTACAATAGTAAAAAGTGGGTTTTAAATTAAGCAAATTTAAAAGGAATAATCTCGTATATCGATTTTAAAACATGATATTAATAAGAATTAATCCGGTTACATTTTTTTCATTTAACATAAGTAATAATCGTGCAAATATTTTTTTTTGAAAAAAGCATGAAGAGTCAATCGACTTACACTCCTACATTTACGTAGGAGAATAAGCGTGCGACTGTCTGTGTGCGTAAAGTAGTCGACAGGTTGTCAGTTCGATCCCCACTTGAAGTAATAAGTTTCACGCTACACACGGCAAGGTAGGCAGCAGGAACTTGAGAACCTAGTGTTATGACACTCTAATCCGTTCTCCACTTCCCGCTTCAATAACAAGGCAAAGCGTGGCGTTGAATTCCGCCACACAATACACAATATCTCAAATTCGACGACGAATATAAAAAAAATCTGTTTCTCGACCTCGTGACGCAAACAGAAAGTGCGGCGTTAAGTACCGCCAATATATGAATACAATACGTAACGGAACGGTGTATCGTAATACTAGCTTGCCCGGTATCCTCTGCTAACCCTCACCTCACCCACAAATCACCGTAGTGGTGGCTACCATATATGACAATACTCAAATATAATTATAAAAAGCTACACAATAGCAACGTGATGAGTACGGAATGACAATTTCAAGCTTTTCTGCTCTAAAATTTGCTGTTCATTGTAAATTAACTATTAATATAATTACTATTGGGTATTTCAGTAAATTGATGATGGTCGATTTTATAAGGATACTAACGGCTGCTCGCGGCTTCACCCACTTGAATTATTAATATTTTACTTACTAATCTCAATTACTTTAGTGTTCTAATAAAATTATCACTTTTAAGAATATATATATTTATTGAAAGCTGAAATTTCAATTTATTAAAAAAAAACTAGCAATTTTGTCGCAACAAAATATTTCAAGTATGACTTTACTTTTTTATTTTTTTAACAGATAGAAAATAAAACATCACTGAGTGTTGAGGGAAAACTGACAAAATATAACAATGAACACAGCACTTACATCTGGTTATCCGTTTTAGAGTTTAGCACGTACAAACGCACAAACAAACACACAAACAATCTAAAAATCAATCAATTTTGCCCTACGTTAATAAGCGTCCCCAATACGATTTATTTTAATTTATCTAGCGTGTACAAACAGTGATCAGTTACAGATTTATTAGAAGTGTATAGATCTGCCATTTTTAATTGATAATCTCATATAATCACATGTGCCCCTGCGCTACGACAGGCCTCATAAATACATTTTATTTAACATAAAAAAATCAACAACACAATAATGCGTTAAGATTGACATTTCGTTGGTACTAAACTTAGTAAAGACCGGAAGAAGGGACAAAGAAACGCTAATGGCGTCCCCTTTGTGTTCAAAGTATCTTACAGTGATACGCGATGATTACACTCAAAGCTACATTATTTTCTCGGTGAAACTATATATCTATCTATTTTTCATGTCTTACCTCCACGATATTTTCTGCTAATGGCTGGTAGGTACAAGGAACTTGGGAACCTAGTACACACTCTGTTCCTATTAAGACGCTTTTTTTCCACTTTCCGCCGAGTTTGATGCATTGTTTGTTAAATGGTAAGCTCAATGCTGAGCAAGGAGAAAATAAAATTATTAAATATTTAAATATCTCGAGCGATAATCGACCCACCCAATATGTCCTTTAGCGCTTACAGTCACACGCTTGTACACCTATGGCATGACATGTCTCACATCTATCTATATAAATACGCTAAAATTGGTATTTAGGGTCATTGAGGAGTATAGGAAAATAGTGGAGGAAAATTAACCAATAGAACAGCATGATTTTTTGTTCGCCAATATTTAATAGTTCGAGCAAACGAAATTCCGAACGTCTTCAAATTATCTAGAGATTTAGAAAATTTTTAATTTTAAGTTACTTGTTTTACTATCTTCACGTTTTTTTGGCTTTACAATAGCCGTAATTTATAAATAAACAAATTTCATTAGAATTTGATCTCTGAACCATAGGAAAAGTCTTAACTACTATCTCGCAAAGCACCAGATCGTATACGTCAGCAACGTAACTCAGAGAAAGTTCTTACGTACATAAATACTTCACGATGCAATGTATGTAAGTTATGGAAGTGGGTTTCAGAGAAAAACGAAAATAACAACGCGGCCATAATAAAGTACATTACGAGTACACACTTTCTTAAAACTGTATGTAATATGCATTCTTTTACCGTTTCGAATAAACTAACTAGAAATGGTTAAAATTGCTTTTCTAATCTATACTTATGATAAATCAAGTTTATAAATTAATATCGGTAATGGGGCCCAAAATAATGAGATTTAATTTCTTTGTTTGTTTGACTCTTTGTCTGTGCGTTTGTAGACACTGAGATTACTCAGAAACGGCTGACTATATTTAAATGCAGTCATAACTTTTATATTTTGGCAACCTTCCTTTAATATTTAGTGTTTGTTTTATATAAAATCGGTTAATAAATTAAACGTTACATCTATTTAAAATATTAAGTTCGACAACATTGCTTCAAAATGTTTATTCATTTAGCTAAAATTTTAGTTTTCAATGTATAAATATTGTCTTAAGTCATAATGTTATCAGAACAAGAAAGTGATTGAGATTAGTAAATAAAATTGTGTAATTTCGTATAGAAAACCTCTTTCTTTTGGAAGTCGGTTAGCACTATTCTAAACAAAGCCGCCTCAAGATATATCCTCAGTAATCGTCACCGTCGTCTATCACATATAGACGACGGTGACGATAAGGCACGACTTCAAACATGTGTTAAAACTGCCTTTAAAACAGCATATTTTCTTTTAGAAATTTTGATAACAAAATTTTCATAAACGAGCGAGTTTATTTGATAAAATTAAAGGAAAGCTTGTAATTTTTTATTACATAGAATTTTATGTTTTTGCCTTGTATGACATATTATATATATTAAATTAGACAAAAGTCTAGTGTTACCGTTTAAATTAAACTATGTGTGCAGTGGTATAACGAATTTAAGCGCAGCATTTCATTGTATCATATTATTAATATAATTTTTAGTTTAACGATTTTCTTGTGTATAGATAAATTACTTTGAAATAGATAAATATTACTTTGATATAATAAATTGAAAAAAAATCTTGTTAAGTATTTCTGTCTCTGCTTTGAGATCATTTTGAGTACTCGTCTGTTGTGTAATTTAGAAATATGGGTTAACATGGGTCATTCGACAGCAGTTTGGAAAGGAACCAGAGGAAAGGGAATAATTAATTATGTGGTTAAGTATTGTCAGAGTTCCATCAAGAGTTAACAAAATCATTTTTCGACTCACACCATTTTCACCGATTGCTTTAGAAGTAACAGCAGCTACATGCTTTCTAATTTCTTTACAAGACACATGTCGAAGATTTCTAGATTGGAAATAGAGGTAGATGTAAGGGAATTAATAGTGATTGATTTAGTATCAGAATCTAATAATGGGAATGTACTAAAATGTAAATTTAAAAATTCTATGTCAACATCACAAGCAATCGAAGTGGTTTGGCGATCGCGACTAATACCAAATAGTATTAAAGAATTTCCAAGTTTTAGCAGAGTTACCGTTATTAATAGAAGTATAAATATAATTGCGTTGAGCTGTTCAACAAAGTCTGTTGCATTTATTACGTAAATATTTAAATTTTGTTAAGTTTTCTAGAGTAGGACTAAGTTTATACTTAGATTTCACTCTGTTATAGCATCCTTAATATCTTGAGTCAGCCGAGGTGCCGGTAGGTCCTTATGTTTATTTGGCCAAAGTGAAGCGTGTGTGTCAAATAAATTAATCAAAACGGAGTTAAATATATTAATTTTGTCATCAGTTGTGGCAGCATTAAGAACAGCATCCCAGTCAATCAATCGAAGATCTATACTAAATTTAAAGTGCAGAGTAACACTTTAAAAATAGTAAAAAATCTAAGATCTGCCATAAAATTATCACAATTAAAGTTTTTAAAGCTGCGCCGCATAACAACAGTAGGTTTATTTTGGGCGGACGTATTTTATAAGACAAGTACAATAAATCATGGTAAGAGAAATCGTCAGCCGAGACAAAAACATATTCAAGTGACGACACTATGGGCAGGACAAGTAAAGATGGTACGCATTAAGGAAAAAAATGTGTCGCTTTCTTAAAATTATGGATGTTAAGGTTGTAGCTGTCAATGATATCCTACAGTTGTTTGCTTCGAGAGTCATTTTCCTCTATTATTGTATGCTCTGAGTGGGGAACATGATTGTCCAACAATGTCTCAAAATTAAAAAAATAATCTATGCGCAATGAGGGACTATAGAAAACACCGAGCATTAACTTTAAAGAACCGAACAATAGCTCGATGAGAATGTACTCAGTGGATTCCGAATATATTGACGGAGATTTAGACAAAATGTTAAAGGGAATATGGCTGCGTAAATAAATGGCTACCCCCCACCGCTCTTACCAATTCTGTCATTTCTAATTAAATGGAAACCCGGTAAGGAATATGATGTAGAGGGAAGACAAGGCTTGAGAAAGGTTTCTGAGACCAAAATTGCATGTAAGTCCTTAGTCTCGAAAGTGCTTAAAAGGTCGGAATAGT
>DWMZ01005293.1:0-11053 GCA_018249855.1 Eueides tales michaeli | reverse complement strand
TAAATAAAATTTAAACAACAATTGCCACTACAAACCTAATTTTGCATGTAAAGTTCGTTTGATCTCTATACAGGCTTGATATTTGACGCACTGGGTATTAGGTACGGAACTCAACACCGCGCCGTGTCCTATCGACAGATTACGGCAATAAAAATAACTATACTAACCATAACCGTTCTGTTTACAGTCCAGTCGGCTGGAGCGCAGCCCCACAGTCTTTTCGCTCAACGCATTAAATTCTTCTCTCTAATAAAATATAAAAAATATTATAGCTTACGAAATTACTAAAGTATTTAGATACATAATTTTAATACACGCAATAAATTATAGGATGTGTTTTTTTTAACGCATACCGTGCTATACTACGCATGTGTACCGCAGGCTCATAAATTTGCGAACGTGATTTATATTAGGATTAGCGTCTTATCAGTGCTTCTCCTTGTATATTATATGAGTGTAATATTACTTTTTCTAGAAATATTTAATACGAAAATTCAATTTCGGTATATACTTTGTGTATGAAATATATAATAAGAAAAATAAATTATATATAATATATAATTAAATTAAGTTTCCGGTGAAGAATACTTGGATGAAATAGAAGGGAAATGGTTACTTTTTTCTTTAGCTTTACGCTATATCGCGTATATAGCAGATTATAACCCAGCCCGATCGACGGCCGCAAGCCTAGGTTCGAGTCCCGCAGGGGGCGCCCTTGCCGCTGTCGACACCCTCAAACAGCCACGTAGTGCTTGCACTTCTCAGGGACTGAGTACCCTCTTCCCTCGCCAACCGGTGTCGCTGTAAAAGCCATTAGGGCTAACAGCAAATCCTAACAACCTATTAAAAAAAAAAAAAATTATCAGTACCATATTCCAAATATTAAATATTTCATTTCCTCAAGTGGAACTCGAAACTCCTTGCTATTTGTACCTGCTCTAGGACGGTTTTCAATATGTATTTTTTTTAATAACATAAAATTAAACAAAAGAACTTTAATGTAGGTTTTATAAATTGATAGTTCCACAGATTGTTATAAATTTTTGAGGCATATAGGGATATACATATACAAAATTTATGAAAAATTAAGCAGAAGCTGTATACCAAAATGTTTTATTTTCTTTTGTGAATAGATCCATATGACATTGCAGATTATTTGTTTATACATAAAAACAGTGTGAATCTAACAAAAGTGCCAAAAACATAACACAAAATGTAATAACTACAAAGACACGTTTTCACATCTCGGAACCACTTGATGTGTCGTGTCGTATGCTGGCAACATTAAGGGCCCTTAAAAATGGCGCGTAAACTGACAGCGCGCACTTCTGTCCATAGAAAAAATAATAATGCGTATTATTATATAAAAACTTTTCGTAGTGTGCCAGATTTATTATGTAATTGGATAATTTTAAAGAAAAAAAGACGACGTCTAAAGTTCAAATGGTCGTTGGACGTCTTTCTGCCCTGTCTACTTTTTTCTGGTTTGTCGATATTTCAAATATTGCCGACTTGCGCGCTTATATTGCATATATTATTTACTTTGCCTAAAGTTGTATTAGATTGTATTTTTATCTCCTTTTACTTTTCCCCGCGTTTTCTATTGTTATCGACCTTTTTCCTACTTTTGGCTGAAATAATTACACAGCATGTTAAGTTCAATAAGTAATACAATACAGAAATGAGATTTAGAGATTAAAATATAGAAAGAGCAATTAAAATCATTGCCATCAAGACGTCAATAAAATATATATCAAACTAATTATAAATATCTAACTTTCCAATTGTAATATTCGTACATTTCTTGTTATATATGTTACATAATTATTTACAAAAACCATTATTTATATAACATTCATTTATAAGCACTATTGTTACTTGGCCATATTTGCGTCATGCAACAATCAATGTCGATAGTCTAAGCGCTGCGGATTTTTTGGCCTCTCGAAAGGGATTATGTGTGACGTTAATCTTTGTACAATATATTTTATAAAGCTTTATTTTGGATTATCGGTGACAAAATGAAGCAATAGAAATGTATAATTTTTATAAGGGAATAAGGAGTTATTAATATTATTTACAAATTTACTACAAAAGTAATATATACAATATATACAATATATACAAAATATGTGATATAGTGTTTGTTATATTTTATAAAAATCTGTCTAAGTACTTAGTGAGAGCTACTTAAAGACCTAGTTGTAAATTCTTTTTTTGTCTTATATTGTATCCTTCATATAACATGGTGGTGACAATCACATATTCATTTTCCGTCCCCAATTTGAAATGTCGTGTGTTAATTGGCGGAACTCAACGTCATGCTTTGTCTTGCAAGAGGGAAAATTTAAAAAATTAATTCTCTCGAGTGCTATTCCACTTCACCCCGATGAAAATTATCGTAAGAATAATAATGATTCTTTGTATAACTTTACGCTGTATCCAGCACAAAGAATGGTAGGCCAAGAGAACCTGGAAGCCTAGTAAAAGACGTCCTTAGCCAACGGGCGAGAAAAAAAAATAAATTATTCATTCCCCTAAGTGGAAATCAAACCGACAACCACCTCACAATCGTATGCTTACGACGGCATAAATTTGTGTATAGGTATGTTACATTATTATATTTATATTTTATATACTTACTTTATAGTATTGCTAGCTCGCTAATGAATAAAATATATATTTTACATAAGAAATTAAGTATTCAGTATTCATTTCCAAATGAAAATCTCCATGTAAAATTATATTAATTAAGAACAAGAAAGTTAGTTGTATTGGAGTTCGGAAAATTCCCGTTAATCGAAGAACTTATGATTTTAGTAAAACTAAGCCATATTGAAGAAGGTTGTTGCGGCAAAATTGATTCAGTCATGTATATATGAAAATAGGTATAAAAAATGTGTGTTGTATTTTATTGAGGCTTTTGTGGCATAGGACAGTATTTATCTTATTTTTTTTAGCTTCACGCTGTAATACTCGCAGGGAATCAGAGAGAACAAAGCGCCAAACGTTGCGGGCTCGACATACCTCTTTCGCCTCATTCACTGTCATCTATCTCTTTATGCATACCCTCCGGGGATATTGTACTTCGTCTAGTATGGTAAATACTGTGTTTTCTAAGGTCAACCAAGGTCCCCTCTCTCCCTTACCGAGTGGTAAGGGAGAGAGGGGACCTTGGTTGACTTTTCTTTCATAAATATGTTTTGCCATTCTTTCATCACTCATTCACTCGACGTGCCCAAATAACCTGCGCACATACTTCTTCATTCTCACCGTGACATCCTTGTACCTACCTACCATTCTTCATTAGGTATCCGATTTGCTAAACTGACCCCGGATATCCCACGAAGACATCGCATCTGAACAGTATTCACCTTTCTTAAATTCTTCTGCAATATCTACGTTTCACTGCCGTATATCAGCGCCGATAGCAACTAGAAAATTCCAAAAAGTCTATTACTAATTGATAACTATTTGGCTTAATATAATTACCGACAATATAGGAATGTTGTGATCATTTATTTTTACTGAGATCATCACTGTATAATATAAAGAAAAGAAAGAGAGAAACGTATATTTATGCATCTAATCCAAAAATTGTTCTGTTTTATTATAATTTGGATGATTCGTTTAATAGCGACACCTCAACCACTGATGTAAACAATTTTTAATCGACTGTACAAACGGTGTCGGTTACTTAAACCTCGAATAAAAACTGTCTACACGAGAAATTTGTTAAGACAACAAGACACAATGAGTCAATATTTTCTTGAGCGTTCTTTAGAATGTCAAATTGTTTGGAGCTGATGATAGCTTCGATTAAATCAATTAATAAAAAAATATTTGGCTATGTAATTAGCTTGATATGGTTATTCTATATTAATTGAAGAAATTTTTTTTTTCCGTATCTTAAGAAAAGGAACCCTTGTAGGCCAGACGAAGGTGAGACAACTGTCTGTCAAGACTATTTTGTGGAGTTCACGTAGAGATATTAGGGAAATTTTAATATCCAATGCTTTATGGTCACTTAGAGCTTAAAAAATATTTTAGTCAACGCTATCTAAAAGTTACGAGCATTTAAGTTTATTTGTATGATTTTGCTGCGTAATCAAAACAAATGCGTTACTTTCAGTGGACTTATAGATATATAATTGGTTAAAAAATATTTAATATCTTATATACCAACAAATTTCATTTTATAATCTATTTATTAATAAAACAATTCAAACATTTCAGAAAACAAACTAAACAGCTTCGAGTCTTAGACGTTTACACAGTGTTTTAATTAAAATAATTTAAAATATAATCGCTTTAGAGAGAGTTTCGAGCAGGGGAAGTTGAAATTTTCTGAAATGGAGGTACAAGACAAAATAATAAAATATTAATAAAGGCCCGGAGACGGAAAAGTTTCATCTGGGGCAAATATTTGTGTTTTAAATAAGGCTCGCTGCGATACGGCGCGGCGGGGTTACTTAGTTACTGGATTCGAATCTGACATCGACAGGTTAGTCCTTTAATTTTATAGTAACATATGTTATTATACCTATATATATATTTGTTCCGCTTCATACTGAATCCCGCACATGACAGGGTAGGCAGAGGGAAGTTGAGAATCGAGTGTTAAGACACTCCGTTCCGTTCCCTCACTGTCCGCAGAATTTGGGGCACCACCTCCTTACTATTAGCAAATAAATGAAGTTCAAGTGGGGATCGTATCTACAACCTGTCGTTTACAGTCACACGCTTGTGCCTCTGCTGCACGACAGGCCTCAACATATTATTTATATTATTTTCGATACCGAAAAATAACGTCAATTTCAAAATCAAATATTATTTTTAATAAATCATATGTAATTATTTTACGGAAGTTAAGTATTTAGTAAAAAAAACAATTGTCCACTCTATTAAATGTAATTTATAGTTAATAAAAAATAAAACAAACCATATAATGATATACCCACATATGAGTAAAGTTAGACAATACATTAGAAAACCTTTACATCTCCCAAATAGATTCTAATGGTTTTAAACCACAAACTCAAATCTCTGAGTGGTAAAACCGACTAACTACAATAAAAACCTAACATTGGAAGCTATTAAAAGCGAGTGCCTAGTGTAATGAAATATTAAAATAGTTTGTAGACGGTTGGCAAAGGCCCGCCGGCAAAAACAAATCAAATAGAAAAGCCCAACTTGTTAAAATTCTCTCACAACGTTTTCGAAACGATTGTTACAGTTTTTTTTATATGTAAAACCTGTTCGACACATGACTGGATGGCGTTATAATGAAACTGAAAAATATTTTATTGATATTTCATACATCATATAACCTTATTTAGGCAGAAATCCTGAGGGGCTTGATGGAAACCTTGGGCTTTTTATATATGTGGGCTTTTGCTGAACGTGCTAGAATATGTTTTATTTCTACTTTTTTTGTATTTTAAGGTCCATAAATAGTGACATTGAGTGAAAATAGATTTAAAAATATAATTAATAACGTTATTTATATGAAATATAATTACAAATATATGACGCTATTTAAAAAAGGCAACAATTAGGTTTCATATCTAGAAAGGAGGAGGTATAGGCCTTGTTCTAAAATCGTTCACAGCTACATCGGATCAAATAAATGACATAAAAACTTAAATATAACTTTATTTTATACAAATATCCAAATATATTTTTTAAAATAGCTAGAGAAATGCAAAAACGTATTAGAATTATGCGTCGAACTTTAAACATAAAAAATTATACACATAATGTTTTTGTTGCATATACTACTGTAAAATTACTATTGTCATCTTAAACTTTACCATAACAGATCTATAAATATTTCATTTGTAAATATAAAAGGAAAGTATTTGGGAACCTCTGATGGTGATTTTTCCACCTCCATTTGAAGCTGCGCTGTAATTGAAAACAAACACGTATTGTTGCGGCCCGTATCAATCAGGGCAATAGTTTTAGCAAACAGGGGGTGAGGGACCCTGAATTATCTTTATTAAACCCTGTCTGTTCTGTCTTGCGAATGTTAATTTGGAAATTTTGTCACACTATTTGTTATATTGATTTTGGTCATATACTTTTGTAATATTTGACTTCAGTAATTGTTTTCATAATTTTTAAGAAAAAAAGTGCTCTTTGACGATATTTAACACTTTTTAGATAAAATATTTAAGTGATAAAGCGTATCTAGAGTAACGTAACGTAAGAGTAACGTAACGTAGAACATTTGAAATTATTTTACAATAACAATTTCTATTGCTTATCCAAAGATATAAAATAAATAAAAAAGAGCAAGTGATTTCAAAAATCAACCCTCATTATAGTAATGAAAATTAGTAAGTAGGTGTGGCCCTCGAAGGCCCGCGTGGCGGTCACGTGGCACAAACACCGACGCGTGCGCAGTACAATATTAAAAGAATATGGAAATATAGGATATATTGGGACGCGTGTACTGTACGTGGTTGTTCAGGTTCGCGTCAGATTCTACCACTTAATGTCACCGATACAAAAGATTTGTTTTATTACAAAATAAGTGACGTATTGTTTGAATTTGTGATGCGGTTTTCTGTTTTTTTTTTATTGTTTTTATCTCCTAGATAAGAGTAGCTATGTTTATTATATTTGATATAGTACATAGATATATAAAAATATTTTATTCCTTTACTATATATAGGTTTTTTATGCGATGGTTATAGTTTCACCTTATCTCTTCAGGGGTTTTTTTATATATACATACATATGTAGAGATTTGTTAATATATCATAAATTAAAGCGAATCATTTATTACACATATGAAAATTAAGTTATGATATTAGCCACTAGTCTATTCTATCTTCTTTAAAAGGATCTTTAGTACATGAATTTCAGTACAAACCGTTACAGTCGTTATATTTAGTTTTGTATTATAAAGTTGGTTTCTTGGTAAGTTTAGGGTCGTCGCCCGTTCTAATCCCGACGCGAAAAGGGACGGCACGGGCACGCTATCGCAAGCCGACAGACGACACGTCTTCGCATTACTTTAAAATATAGATTTATTTATGTACATACTATATATATATATATATATATATATATATATATATATATATATATATATATATATATATATATATATATATATATATATATATATATTATATAAACATTATCTTCATACCGCAACACTATTTTTCATATCAGCAACAACGCTGCTAAACTCCGGGAAGTGGAGCTCCGGGGCGAAGGGCAGCGGGTGCGCCAGGTCACCGGTTCGACGTCCGGCTGTTACACACCTGTTTTCCAAGTTCCTATTGTTAGACAGTATGGCGGCGTGGTATTTGCCAGTTGCTGTACCCTGGGGGAAAGTTTTTTTTTAATTTTATATATTTATAAAAATTATAGAATACGAGCGTGTGACTGTAAACGCGACAGGTCGTGGGTTCGATCCCCGCTCGAGGAAATGAAATATTTAATATTTTCATTGCTTTGCTTTGGTAGGCAACAAACACAGCTTTAACTGTCTGTCTCTCAACATGCAATGTCTGTAAAAACAATCAACAGCAAAGGAAGTAACATAAGTGTTTTAATGGGAACGGAGTGTCTTAACACTAAGTTCCCAGGCTCCTAATAAAAATTACAAGCAGATAGCTGCTTGTAGTTTTTTTTCTATCATGACAAAGTGCAACAATATCTGGAATATAAAAGCGTCGGTTACTGGATTCAATGTTTATATACTTTATGTGTAAAACTTAGCATTATTAAAGAAAAAAAACAAAAAAAAAATCCCAACCCCAAAAAAGACTTCCTGAATATGAAATGGTGCTTGCAATTCTTAAAATACTAAGTCAATTCTCATAAACCATAACTGAAAACCGAAAAAAAAAATGAAACGAAAATAACCAAATAATTAATTTAGGTGATACAATGCCGCAGACAGACATACAGACAGACAGATCAAGCACATAACCCTCTTTTCGCCACTGGTCGGGTGGTTAAAAATGAACATATTTACCTGCGCCCCGGTCAACGTGGCGACATCCACAATAAGATTTGCCTTCAGATCTCTCTGAGCGTAGACGACGCCATCGCTGAGCACCAAACGACCTGAAATATGAAAGTATCTAAATTTTATTCAGTGTCACGCTGTATTCAGCACATGTCAGGGTACGCAGAGGGAACTTGGGAACCTAGTGTTAAGACACTCCGTTCCGTTCATACTCTTAAAAAAATAGTGTCATACAACTCAAATGTTGTTTAAAATATTATCTGTCAATACTTTTTTTTTAAATTATTAACAACAATGACAGTATATCAAACAACAAAAGTAAAGAGATTTGAACCCACAACCCTCGAGGCTTTAAAAATATCTTGCATTTTTCTTTTAAATAATCACCTTCAGCATCAGTATTGTTGATCTCGACCGTACGTCCCGAATACAGCTGGTGAATGTCATCAGGCCTAGAAACCAAAAAAAAAAATTAGTTCATATATAATCTGCTTATGAAAAAAAATAGTCCATATATAGTCTGCTTAAGAAAAAAAATAGTCCATATATTATGCTTAAGATGATAATTAGTCCATTAACGGTCTGCTTAAGAATAAAATTAGTCCATATATTGTGCTTAAGATAAAAATTAGTCCATATATTATGCTTAAGATAATAATTAGTCCATATATTGTGCTTAAGAAAAAATTTAGTCCATATATTGTGCTTAAGATAAATATTAGTGGACATATAGTCTGCTTAAGAAAAAAATTAGTCCATATATTGTGCTAAGATAAAACTTAGCCCATGTATAGTCTGCTTAAGAAAAAAATGTCCATATATAGACCGTTTTGAGTGTAAATGTTGTTATGGACTAATAACTGTAAAGGTGATAGGATGTGGGTTCGATGCCCACTTGAGGAAATTAAATATTTAATATTTTCATTTCTTCGCTCTGGTAACGAGGCATAACAAGGCGTTGAGTTCCGTCACTACTCTTTTAATACCTCAAAATTGGGAGAAAGTAAGGAACAAGGATTTCTTAATGTACACTACCCTCCGCCTACACTGTGGTAAACATTGCACATAAAACAAGTAGCCAGAGGGAACTTGGGAACCTAATATACACTCTGCTCTCTTCCCTACTCTCCTCCACGTTTTACCTTGTCACCAGAACAATAAAAAAAAAAATATATCAAAAATTTCACAACTTATACAGTAGTTTACACTCACACACTTCTACTTCTGAGGCACAACCGACCTCACATCCCATTAAACAAATAAAACCCTAAATAACCAACCTAGTAGCATTAGGGCCAACACTGTTCTCCGCTAAACAGAGAACAGCGTGCACATTTATAGAAGGCTTGGACTTGACGAAGGCCAGGAAGGCACCCAGAACAGCTGCAGCGCCTCCACAGTCCCCTTTCATACCCACCATTGATGTCTGGAAAAGAATACAGTATATTGTTTGCAAATTTTAGCAAAAGTGTATATTTGAACCCGCGTGTGTCTGCAAACGTCAGGTTGTTGGTTCGATCCCCACTTGAGGAAATGAAATATTTCATATTTTGAACTTTAATATTTAATGTTGCCATTTCTTCACTCTGGTAACAAGACAAAGCGCGGCGTTGAGCTCCACCACTCAAATGGGGAACGGAACGGAGTGTCTCAACACTATATTCTCAGACACCCTCTATCTACCCTATCATGACAGCTAAAAAAACCCCACTGAATATTTTTAATTTTTTTTTTTTGAAAATTCATAATCACAAAACAATCGTTACATCACTATGACTAGTGACGTAACGAATATTTTATTCGCTTCGCCTAAAACTATTCTGTGTATAGACATACACCGAATTAAAAGCGAAGCGAAACGAAGCCGACTCACCCTAGCTTTAATACTAAGTCCGCCAGTATCATACACAATGCCCTTGCCGACCCACGCCACTGTCTCCGAGGCCCCGGGGGCCCGGTGCGAGAGGCACACGAGGGCGGGGGGCCTGGCCGCCGCGGCCCCCACCCCGTAGAGGCCCCCCATGCCACGGTCCTTCAGCTCTGTGCCACGAATGACGGTGGGGGCCTGGATGTCTAGCTCCTTTGCTACCTTACAGGCTTCCTGTAGATGAAAAAAAAATGATTAATATTAAAAACATAAATAAGTTAGTTGTAAGCGCGCGTATAAGAGTTTCAACGTAGCTTGATGAGAACGTATGGCTTAGTTGGTCTGAGCGCTTCGACGGTTTTCAAGAGGCGCGGCTTCAAATTCATATTAATAATAACTAAGTAAAAAAGCGCGGCTTCCAATCCTGTTACATTGAAAAAATTTGTACGCATATATATATATATATATATATATATATATATATATATATATATATATATATATATATATATATATATATATATATATATATATATGCGTACAAAATTTTTGAATGTAACAGGATTGGAAGCCGCGCTTCTTGAAGACCGTCCGAGCGCTGTGACAACTAAGCCATACGTTACATCAAGCTACGTCGAAATTCTTATAAGCGTGTTACAACATCATTCATGTTGTTAGCATTTCTGTAGGGACGATTTTTACAAATTTCCGCTAACCAAAAGCAATTCGTTAGAATTATCGTTTGGCAACAGAGAATGCTATTTATTTATTTTTTTTATATGCTTTCAAAATTTAGTATTTTCTTTCCTAAGTGGGAAATAACACTTTATAAATAGTAAAATATATTAAATATTGTTTAATTGGATTTGAACCTGTCAGTTCGGTCGCGAAACCGGTCGCGCGCGGTTGTGTGGTCGCTGCACTCAGAGACCCCTACTGATTTATAGTATTATTTTTAGTGATTGGCCAATTCGCTCCAAAGCAATTCACATTCTAACATTAGGCGCGTTATTGAACCGAGCCCTCCCACTGGATGGTCCTAAAGAGTGATAACCGTATATTGTGAGATATACTCGTAAAAACTAGTCCGTCCGCTCGGACTCGAGCCAGCCGTCATTGCTAACGCCTTGAGCCGATGACTCAAGTTGCGCGCCCCGCCACTGCGCCACGGTAACATCTGACAGTTGCTTCGAATA
>DWMZ01005292.1:0-11053 GCA_018249855.1 Eueides tales michaeli | reverse complement strand
TATATATATATATATATATATATATATATATATATATATATATATATATATATATATATATATATATATATATATATATATATATATATATATATATATATATATATATATATATATATAACCATTACGTTATAAAAAACCAGAACTAATGTTCTATATTTATTATAAAATATAGATATAAAGACCTCTCGTGTAGATATATATAATGTGTTGTATTTTTTTACATATAAATATAATTGAATACAATAAATACTATTGTTTTATTTCAATTGTTCACTAAAAATATATGTACTCAAAATAGTATTAAGTATACGTTGAAACGTTTTTTTTAATTATATTTTTTTCTTGTGGCCAAGTACACGGTTGTAAGCGCGACAGGCTGTGAGATTGATTTCCACCCCAACAAAGACGGGAACGGAAGTGACTTAATGGGAACAGAGTGTCTTGACTCTAGGTTCCCAGGAAACCTCTGTGTACACGGTTGCCAAAAAGACTCGGGTTCAAATCCCGCTATGTACAAATTTTTATACTTTTTTAAAAAATGTATGTTACAAAAACATCTTAGTATTTTTTTTTAGCTTCACGCTGTATCCCGCACAAGGCAGTGTAGGCAGAGGGAACCCGGGACCCTAGAGTTGACTCCGTTCCACTTCCGTTCCCCACTTTCCGCCGAATTTGAGGATTTGCGTGTTAAGTGACGGAATTCAACGTCGCGCTTTGCCTTATTACCAGAGCGAAGAAATGAAACATTAAAATTGAAAATATTAATTATTTAATTTCCTCGAGTGGGAATTGAACCCAGAACCTGTCGATTACAGCCACACGCTTGTGCCGCTGCGCCACGACAGGCCTCGTGCATCAACATCTTAATAGTTATGCCCAAAACGTATTGTAGTATAAACGAAGAGTTCATGGTCGAAACAATTATATAATTATGAACGGACACTAAGTAATTGTGTAGATTAGTGCTAAAGTACATTAGCTTTATGTTTTAGACTTCTTTAAATTAGAGAATTACAATAATGTCTGTGTTGCCAATTCTTTTTATTGAATTACTAGGGGGCTCTGCCCAATGCTCGCTTCGCTGGCCAACCCCTGGCGCCACGACTCGTCGACAGTACTGTGACATGAATATATAGGATTATTGCATATAAAACCAGGAAAAATATTATCGCCATTTGTCTGAAATATTCTTGAGCCTTATCTTTAAGATAAAATTCCAATTAAAAATTGAAAATATACTTACTATTTACGTCACAATAAATAATAAAATGCGCAAATGATCTTTTATAGATATTCCTATATATGATCTTTTATAGATATTCCTATATAGTCCTCAAAAATCTATAAACTTTTTTTTGTTTCACACTGCATTCCTCACATTACAGGATAGGCAGAGGGAGCTTGGGAACCTAGTGTTGAGACACTCTGTTCTGTTCACCACTTTCCGCTGAATTTGAGGCATTGCGTGTTGAATGACATATAGGTAAACATATACATTTTATTTTTAGTACTATATAGTTTGCCGTCGCTGCAATGGTTTACACTGCGCTCACTCGATAATTCTTTCATGAGAGTTATTTCTCTATTTCTCTCCACTATTATAATTATGTTCCTCCTTAAATAGGCTATCAATTTTCTTTTCGAATCACACCAGTAGTTCCTAAGGTTAGTGCGTTCAACCAAACAAACAAACTCTTCAGGATTTTAATATTAATATTAAGGTGGTTTTAAAATTAAAAGCACTCGTCATATAAAACATTATACTGTATTTGTCCATTAAATGTTATAAATATTTAAAAGGCATACTTAATATATAAAACTTTGTATTTTAAATTAAAAAAAATTCTTTATATTACTAATATAATATTGTACCATATTTAGCATTTATGTTACATCAAAATTGCACAACAATCACTTTTTTACACAAAAGTATAACGATTCTTTATATTTTAAAAATGTTATAAATAATCATATATGTAGGGTCAAGGCGGCAACAGTGGTTCACTTTTTTTCAGAGACCCACAAATTCTTTTAGAACAGTATTAGGAAATTGAAAAAAAGACTAGTGTGTAATGTATTACATGTATTTTCATTATCTTAATGGATTTAGTTGACCAAATCAATATATTAGAAGATAGAAGTTTTTTTTTAAAAAAACTTATTTGAGCCACTGTGTACTAGGGGTCGGGAACAGTGAATTGGATCTCAGTACACAGTGAACCAGGTGAGTGTACAGTGAATCGTCAATAATATAATGTAAATAAAATACAGATGTATTTTTTTTTATTATTAACTTCTTTATTAAGCTTTGTTTGTTAGCTATAACTGACAGATCAAAACATGAGCCTTTTAATCTTAAAACTAATCAACTTGTAAGTTTAACATAAAATGACTATTCCAGACTCAAAAAGCTTAACTTCTTTTGTACTTTATTTGAACAAAAAACTTAAAGAACTACTTTTAGGAACTTAACTTTTTTAATCCTTAATAGGTACTAAGATATACGTAAACATAGTGACATAGGTATACTTAAATATCATGACTTTGGCTGCTACTCACTAAAATTCAGACTTTTAATCTTAAAATAAATCAACTTCTAACTTTAACTTAAAATTTCTATTCCAGTCTCAAACAATTTAAGCAAAAAAATTAAAATAAAATAAAATATTTAACTTTCAATGTTTCCAACTAAAAATAAAATAAATGACTTTTTGTGCAACGTAAACAAAATAACAAAATATTCTTAATTAATAACGCCTTAGTTTGGCTCTTATACACTTAAAATCACTCTGGAAAATAATGCCTAAATTTGGCTTTTGTACACATACAACTAAATGTTATCAGTCTTCTCAAAATCGACATTAAGGTAGGTAAATGATCAGCATAATCTTTTATAGATATTAAAAAAGACTGTGAAATGGTTATCCATTATTAGTATACTTGGATTTTCTGGAGTTGTGTTAGTATGCTTGATAAAGTGTTTCATTACTTCTGGGAAAATCTGACAATTCATCCACTCTGTAGGAGTTGCAAGGCCGAGAGTACCAGGAGGAGTATTCTTTATCATAAAATCTCTGAAAACTTTTCTAGGGAATACCATCACCGGAGGTAACGCTATTCCACTGGCACTAATTATACAACAGGTCGTGACGAGAGTTCCTCTTTCACCACTCGTTACTTTGCCTATATTTTTACGGCCTTTTGGTGCGATGACTCTTTGCGGTTTTTGAACTGTCGTAGTGGAAGTCTCATCAAGGTTGTATATTCTTGTTCCGTCTGCAAAAGCATTGTTCCTTTTCATTAACTTCTCTAAGTTCAATGTCGTATATATATATATATATATATATATATATATATATATATATATATATATATATATATATATATATATATACACACATATATATATATATATATATACACACATATATATATATATATATATATATATATATATACACACATATATATTATAAATTTTATTACATATTTACACAATAATAAAAAGCGGAAGTTGGGGACAATATGGGATTGTCCCTTTGACTACCCTGCCATGCGCGGTATACAGCGTAAAGCTGAATAAAATACAGACAATCTTAACAGCAGGTTCTCACAGCTACAACCGAAATTTCCTTAATTTCGGAAATCTTGCTCTGATTGGACAAAATAATTATCATACTTAATGATTTTATAAATGGTAACACACCTTAAGAATGAAATTCTGGGCTCAGTATAAAAATAAAAACTCATTCAGTTTCTTATGCAAGTTTTTTTCATACCTGAAGCAGCAACTTTATTTAATTGGCGGTAAATTATTAGACGTTTAAACAATTAAGCATATGACATTTTTGACACTTAGTTCTTTCTATTTGATTATACAGACAAAGCCGCAGTTATATAATGTAATAATATATACTTATCAGCTTCACGCTGTATCCCGTACATAACAGAGTATGCAGTGAGATCTTGGGAACCTAGTGTTAAGACACTCCGTTCCAGTCCCCACTTTCCGCCGAGTTGAGTTTGAGGTAATGTGTTTTGAGTGGTGTAACACAACGCCGCTTCTTGCCTTGTAGTGACGAAATGAAAACATTAAATATTTTATTTCAAAATAGGTATATATATATATATATATATATATATATATATATATATATATATATATATATATATATATATATATATATATATATATATATATATATATATATATATATATATATATATATTAATATTTATAGTGATCATTAATTAAGAATTATAACATACTATAATATACTATCACATAAAATACTACTTAAAGTACTATGATGAATAAATCAACAAACTTCCGTAAGAATATCCACGTCAAGTATTTCACAAAGTTAGTTTATTATTTTGACAGTGGTGTACCCGCGTCAAAATAATTCAACTATGTTATATCTCAGGGGATCCCCTTTATAATTCGAGTTTGTTTCTTTCTTTATTTTTTGTGTGCGATTATGATCTCGAGAAGTTATCCTTATATCGATAAGCAGAGAATGATAGAGTAAAATCTGATTTAAATCAATCGAGAGAATGATAGAGTAAAATCTGATTTAAATCAATCGAGAGAATTATAGAATATAATAAAAAAAGGTAAACGTACGTTGATCGTACACGTTGGGCTCCTGGTACAACTTAAACTTTGAAAAAAAGATTAAATGTTATAAAACTTGTACCCTTTTTGTAAAATATAGAGAGGCAAAAAAATAAGAAGTTTTCTTTCTTTTCGTGCAGCACCAGGTTAGACATAGACTAAGACTTAAGAGTCTCCTTACTTTCCGAACGAAAAATTGCATTTTGAGTGTTAAAAATCGTATTTTATCTACTTACTAGAGCAAGATTCTTTTTGCAACTTTCAAATAGAGCCTACAACCAGAACTAAGAAGATATATCAAGATGGCCTCAAGCGACGAAGACCTAATTAAACACATTTAAATGTAAATACACTCAATCTGCTCAGGAAATGACTTAGATCTGGAATTCAGTCAGTATTAAGATTTAGATAGCCATTACTGAGGCGTTTATGAGGTAATATATCTATCCCTTTTAGGGTAGAGGGCCTAACGACCTATACGAGGCGGGACGGACGGACGGTATACTGTTATAGGGACAAGGACAATATAATATTTAAATGATTTTATATGTTTCAAATATCGTATATAGAATATCGTATATAACTATTAAAGAAAATATATAACGGACAATTTTTTTTGTCGTTATATTTCATTCCTTACTCATATTTAGATACGGAATCATATTCATATTGAGGCCTGACGTGCTGCAGGGGCTCAAGCACTGTGTGACTGTAAAGACAGCAGGTTGTGGGTTTGATGCCCACTCGAGGAAATGAAATATTTAATATTTTCAAATTATGTGTTTCCTTTTTTCGCTTTGGTAACAAGTGAAAGCGCGGTGTGGAGTTCCGTCACTCAACACGCAATGATTTGGTGCCGAAGTGCGGGTAGGGTGTGAAGCTAAAAAAAATACTGGAAGCTAAAAATAAAAAAATATATATAATATCTAGAGATACAGTTAGAGGCCAAGGCAGACTGCCTCCAGGCGTTGAAAGTTGATAAACTTGGTGAATAGTAGGGAACGGAAGTGTTGTAGTAAAAAAGGAGTGTTTTAACACTAGGTTTTCAAGTTCCCTCTGCCTTCCCTGCTATACACATTGAAAAAAAGTCAATACAAGTTCGAAGAAGAATGACGGTTTTTACTAATCGTAGTGTTTTTTCTTTTTCGTTATTGTTATACAATAAGCACTCATTACCAATAAGATTTATTCTCACTTTAACTGCTTCATAACATCGTCGAAAAAACCTATATATATTTGATAAAAGTCATTCTTCTTTTATGTTAACACTTTCAGGGTTAATGTAAATAGGGTAGATAGAGCGTACCTTGTGTTACGATATATGGTCCCCACTTTCCTCAAAGTTATTAAGAAAAGAGGCATTCGCCAGAAAAGTGGCGAAATTCAATACTGAGCTTTATCTTTTGACCAGAAAGAGGAAATCAAAATATTAAATTATCCATTCCCCCAAGTGAGATTCGAACCAATAAGTCACTAACAAAAACTCTCTTTTCAGTGTTACAGCGCCACGGCGACTCCTATTTCTTGCAAAGAATCATTACCTACAGGAGTATGGGCGAAAAATAGAACACTATCTGTTCATTATATGCCAATGTTAACGTTTAAATTTTTATGTAAAGGGACCGTCGTGGCACTGTGGTACAGCGGGTGACACTAAACGTGACAATCGTAGGTTCAATTCTCACCTGATCGAATGATTATTTTTATTATCCCTGAAAACGGTGCTCTAAGGGAGACAATGAGGGGCATTAAACTTTGTTATTCAACACGCTATGCCTCGAAAAATAAGTGAAAAATCGGAGAAAAAGGAAAAATAAAATTAATTCAAATACTTGCCAATGCTCGAAGTTAGAGAAAGTCTGTTCCATAGAATCAAATTTTAGTAAGGTATCTTGATAACGCGATCGGCATTCTGGGCACGCACTATCATTTCAGATCTAACTAAAGGACTTAACGCACTTAACGGGTATTCCTTTATTAGTTTTCACCCTCGTTTCGTATGTTATGTGGATTGCGGAGGCCTCAGATGTATGGAGTGAATGGTATTAGTTTCTATTATTTTTTTCCATAGTTTCAATTGGAGATTTGGGTGATCGATGTTTTTCTATTTTATTTTTGTTTTGGGAAAAGTAAGATATCTACGATACTTCTGTACTATATATAGATTTATACTTCCGTACTAATATTACAAAGCTCTTGTATGTTTGTTTGAAGGTGCTATGATGAGAAACTACCGATTAGGTCAAAAATATAATTTAATATATATTGTACTACATAACGTTAGACATATCGATGTCATTAATTATATCTGCAGTAAAATCCCCGCTTCTAATGTATTACAATTCTCAGTTGTTTTCATTCGACCAATCCACTAGTTATTAATAATTTAAAGATTATTTTTTAAAAAATTTCATTTGTACGGTCAAAGTTTGATAGGTAAAGTTTCTTTGCGAAAAGTGGGGAACAAAACGGAGTGGGGTAATATTTTCAAGTTCCCGCTGCCATGTGCGGGGTACAGCGTGAAGCTGAACGTGAACTTTTGCAACGCTTGTTAACAGCAATTTAAATTAATATCTAGCAATAAATAGTATTTTTGTGAAAGTACTGCCCATAGCCCAATTTCAGCGTCAACACGCAACTACACGTCTGTTTAGACGTGCCAGGTTTGAAGTCCATTCGTGATGAAATAAAAATAACTTTAAAGAAACTTTAAATTTCCTAAAGTGTTTTATTATATACTAAGGAAAACAATACTTAGGAACAAGCGAAACTATTATACTAACAAGCATGAAAACTTGTAATAAGCGTAGCTCGATAAGATGACTTAATTGTCTAGAGGAGAAGAATGGTTTCCAATACGCGCCAGTTCAAGTTGTAAAGTTTCTTCCATTGATTTCGGATTCTTAAAAATATGTAGTTTGAAATAAGATATTTCGAGATGTGGACATTATTATGTAACATATTCTTTATTGAAAATGAATTCAATAAAAATATTTAATTATTAAGTTATTAGAAAAGATTTTTTACAAATATCTTAAGGAAATTTGTTCTAGCTAACCAGTCAAAGTGGAAAGAGACTGCCAAATAGTGTTAAATGACCCAAAAGCCAAATAGTGGAAAGTGAATACTATAATATTATATAATACATAAGGAAAAATGAATGATATGAAAGGAAGAGAGAGAGCTCTGTTGGCCTTCGAAAACATAATATATGGTATATATTATGTTTTCGAAGGCCACTGAAGGCCACTGAAGGAAGATTACGTAAAAAACATTAGGACCCCCTAGAAGGCGTAAATGAAAAATTTGAGGCATTGGGAAATAAGTGGCGGAATGCTGCGTTTTGCCTTTTTACCAGAGCGAAGAAGTAGAAATATTAAATGCTTAACTTGATCGAGTGGGGATCGAACCCACAACCTATCGCTTTTACAGTCACAAGCTTGTGCCCTTGTGCCATGACAGGCCTCTATGTACGAGTATGTATTATCAATATTTCCTAAAGAAAATGCGATATTTTCGCTTATTCGCTCGTGATAACTAATAGTTAACTAATTTGAATTTATTATTTGGTCGACTTCTCACAAAAACTATCTAGAAAAGCTTGCATCTAAATCCATAGGTATTTACGTGTAAGCGTTTTTAGGTAATGGAAAATTTCAGGTGTATCATAGTTTATACAAACAAGTAGTTAGTAATAAGTTTTATATAAAATGGATTACAAATGTAAATTTGTAATGGTTTTCTTCTATGAAATAACTTGTATGTCTAATATTTGAATACGTTAATGACGTTAGCAAAGTTAGTTTGTCCTTATTATATTATAGGCGGTAAAGTGCAAGTCTCGGTTATAGTTCACTCATCTTTTTATCAAAAAAAAAATCAGCAACGTAAGCTCAATAAAATATGTAACTTTAAAAAATAGTAAAATAAGAACAACAATTAAAAGAAATTAAATTAATGCAATTTATTCATATTAAAATGCGTTTGAAGCTTGACACTAAGTGATTTATGATTGTTTGACAACTTTTTAACAAATATTTATCAAAAATAAAGAAAATAATTGAAATCACTCATAAAATTCGATTTCTTTCTAATCTGAAAGTTTTTAACAGTAGTAAAAGTAGAATAGTACTATTTAGTGCTATCAGCGTATTGCTTCCAGAGTAACTTTATAAAATATATTAAATCCAACAATCATGACCTGTAAAGTAATCTTTTTCTGGTTTGTTTACCATTTGTCCCATGGCTTCCTGAAAAGGGTATAAGTATTTCAAACATTGAGATTTTATCCTTTGTTTATATTATATGTTTTCACTTTAACTTTACCAAATTTTATCATTATTGGTTTACGCGAAGTTACTATATGGATTTTGATAACACTGCAAATTTCAGATGGTCGTATCTTTAGATTGTATTGACTTAGGCACTTAATTTTTTTCTAGGCTACAAGGGATCTTCGACTTTGATATTTAACATGAATTTTAGCTTCATGTCCCCACAAATCTTGAGCTAAATAACTACACATAGAGAAAAATAAATCTTGTCAGACATACAGACCATAACAAAGTGATCCTAAAAGGGTTCCATATTTTCTTTTGAGGCATGAAACATTAAAAGTAATAATACAAATTTAAAATTCGAATGAAAACAATGTACCCAACGAAAATCTTCACATCTTCAAACAGATGCTAATTTACAGTCGTACAAATGAAGTTACAAAACCTTTTAAGTCTAAGCTTCAAGGATGGAGTGATAAAATATTCCATTCTTAAACTTAAGACAAGCTTAGGAACAATCTCGAGGCTTTTATTGTTCTTATTATCTTGTGAATTTTGTTTATTGCCCTTTGCAGTTGAAAAACTTGAGTGAAATTTGTGGGGTGGCCCCTTTAGAGATTTAAGGTTGACTTTTAAAGAAAATTTACTTTCGTTTATGAGAGAGAATGATTTAATATAATTTCGTTCTGTGTTATCTGCTTCTAATTTTTTATGTATATTTTGCATTTGAATAGAATTCCTCCCGAGAATTAGAACTTCAGTTGTCTATATTATTGAAATAAAAACTCTGGAGGTATATTTTTGGCTTCACGCTGTATACAGTAATTAGACGGGTATGAAGAGGGAATCTAAAAACTAGTGTTAAATACTTAAAGAATATAAAAAATATTTCATTTTGGAGACTAAAACGAAGAAATGAATATAAAAAATATTTCATTTTGGAAAAAATATTTCATTTTTTTTTACTTCTGCATGATAGGAAGAGGAAGTAGCCACTTTTCTAAGACTACAAATTGAACCTCCAAACCATCTGCCTATTACAAGTCTTTACATAGGGAATAATAGAATAATAAGACAAAATGGGTAAGACATTAATCAATACACCTGCCTGAAACAAGTGACATTCAAAACGCTCCTTCGCTAAAATCTTTGAATTATGCATTTCTATTTTACAATTTCCAAATAGAATTTGGCTTCTTCAGCGTTTTGAAAATAAGTATGTCTGTAAATAGTACCACAGACATAAGATTTTTTACTTTCTTTTCTATGTAAACTCGACAATAATATATATATTTTTCTTTTCATTTATTTTTTTAGCTTCACGTTGTATCCCGCACGAGGCAGGGTAGGCAGAGGGAACCCGGGAACCTAATGTTAAGATACTCCATTCCAATTCCGTTCCCCACTTTCCGCCGAATTTGAGGCATTGCGTGTTAAGTGGCGGAACTAAACGCCGCGCTTTGCCTTATTACTAGAGAATTGAAAATATTAAATGTTTCACTTCCTCGACTGAGGATCGAACCCAGAACCTATCGGTTACAGTCAAAGGTTTGAGCTGCTGCGCCACGACAGTCCTCATATATAATATTATATAAATCATATATAATATATAATACAATATATAATATTATATAATATCATATTACATAATATATAATATTACATGTTTTAAGGCATATCGTGGCGCAGGTGCACAAGTTTGTGACGCAGACGACAGGTTGTGGATTTGAGGAAATGAAATATTTGATATTTCCAATTTAAATATTTAGCGTTCTCATTGGTAACAAAGTATAGCGCGGCGTTAAGTTTTGCCACTCAACACGCAATGCCTTGCACACAATTTATCGGAAATTGGAAAACGGAACCGAATGTCTTAACACTAGGTTCCCAAGTTCCCTCCGTATTACATGACATGTGCGGAAAGAGCGTGAAGCTAAATAAGTATATGATTGTAATAAATAACAATTATATAAATAATTTTCCAAATGAAATTATACGCTACGATCGTTATTTCAGTGACAGAGTTAATACGCCATGTTAATACTGTAAGTTCTTATACTGTCAGTACCTTTATACCCTATCCAAAAAAAAAAAACAGCCTTTCCGCATAGCAGGCAAAGGGAATCTAGTGTTAAGACACATTGTTCCTCAGTTT
>DWMZ01005291.1:0-11054 GCA_018249855.1 Eueides tales michaeli | reverse complement strand
CAGGACAGAACGGTTCTTTGTATTCAAGTGCGCTCATTAACATCCCTCGCTTTGCGTGAAAATTTCCGCTCGGAACGTCGACGCACTCGACTCAAACACAGTTGACTGTGCAAAGCCTAAAAAGTTGGGGATTCACATTTTATTTGTGGAATTCAGCTGTGTTCACATATTTTGTGTGAACTATTGAACAAAATCTATCTACATTGTTGTTTCCTTCTTTTAGCAAAAGGCTGTATTTAATTTTTTTTTTTGAGCTCTACGACATAGTCCGGAGTTAAGTTACGCTAATCGTAACGCAATATTTGTAATTATTACGGAAATATTACTTTATAAAGAAATCTACGAGTAGGTAAGTCGTTAGGAGTATCTTAATGCTGTATTTACAAAATAAAATTCTAACAAAATTTCTTACTCTATCATCTCTAATATTTTTACACTATTTTTCTAAATACTAAATATAGTAATAAAATCAAATAACTCATAACTATTAAATGTAATAAACAAGGGTGAATTGTTAAATATAACTGAATTGGTTGTGGGTTAATTTCCCGTTTTCTCCCACAGATGAGAAAAGAGAGTGCGGCGTTGAGTTTCACCAATATACGCAATGTCTCGAAAATTCGACGATGCGTAGAGAAAGAGTAAAAATCCATCAGTCAGGTTACTAAACATTGATTTGTACTCACGAGAGACCGTAGCAAAGGAATCGTGGAACGTGTGCAATAGCTTGCGTTTATTTTAGTGTTATTGTGGTAAAATATAGTGGAGTACAGCTGCGTTTGAATTGAAATGGAAACATACAGATGGATAATGTGTTAAATATTATTTACTTATAAAATATTAAAAAATATTTAATATTATTCAGTCTATCAGTAGTGAATTCAATTCCAGCTCATAAGAATTAATTATTTTCTTTATCTCTCGTAATAAGACAATGCGTGGCGTAGAGTTCGGCCACGTAAAATTCAATACCTAAAATCAAGCGTACACAGGGTAACGATGTATTGGAACACTAAATTTTTCCACCTACTCAATGAGGAACAGCGTGTAAGTAAAAAAAAGTGTTATCTACATGACTACCATATGTGTCTCTATATTAAAATACATATAAGAATTAAAATATCTTTTACTTATTTCTACCTTTCTTTAGTAAGCCATAAACTAAATTGCAATATTAATATGTGGGTATGTAGGGGAGCTTAATGCGGTATTCAATTTTCATCAACTTGGGCTGACAACCTACCATGACAAATATACACGACGATAACTTGCATGGATTAAGATATATTTTTTTTCTCTTATCACTCATTTTTGCTTTTTATATTTTTGTGCCTGTGTCCTGCTCGTGGTCAGAAAACAGATTAGAATTAAGGATTTTAGTGTTAAGAATATCCGTCCCTATTAAGACACTTCTGTTCTCCACTTTTTTCTTTGAGTGGAGAAACTCATCGCCACTTTTTGAATCTGAAGCGAAAATAAAAATATTTACTTTATACCAAAGATAAAAAATTGAAGCGGCAGGTCGGGGGTCCGATCTCCATTCGATGAAGTGAAATATTTAATATTTTCATTTTCCGTTCTGGTAAGAAGGCAAAAGCGGGACGATGAACTCCCCTACCCTGCCATGTCCGGAATACAGCTCATAAACTTTGTATAATTTTATACATCTGTACGTTTACACTTACGAGTGTTATGCAGCTTTGTTGTACGCACTGGGGACATAAACTTGGGATTTTTGCGGCCTCCTCTAATGCAACCCTGTGGCCTTTTACTTTGGTTTCTCTTTATTTTTAATAGCTTTTGCACATATGGGAATAGAAATAACGTGAAAATTCTTATATAAAATGATATGAACATATGTAATCGCCGTGGCAGTTTAGAAAATTTTCTTGTGAATTGTATTTTCTTAAAACATCTATAGTTTTTATGATTAAATGAGTCAGTCTTAAGATACTACGTCCCCTTTTTAACTAGCTTTCGAGACAGTGTATATTAAGTAGCGAAACTTAGCGCCACGTTATGTTTTCCAGAGTGAGAAATTAATAAAAAAAACATTGCATATTGTGAGTTTGAATTACACTTGGGGAAATGCAATATTTAAATTTTCATTTTCTAACTCAGGCAACGAGGCTAATATTTAATATTCAACGGAAATTCGGAAACGGACTTAGTTTAATGGGAACGTATTGTCGTAACACTTGGTTCCTATGTTCCTTCAGCTTATCGTTAGCCGTTGTTAGTGCAGAATACAACGTAAATCTGATCAAATCAAATCTACAACCATGTCATTTACAGTCGTTATCGCAGCAGGCCACGACGCAAGTAGTATTATTAACTATAGATACTTAATATTAAGAATGGGTCTGATATTTTTGAATACATAATCCGATGATTTTAAGAGATTTACTTTGCCTTAACTTAAAAATAGGTGTTTTTACAAGGTATTGCATGTTACCAAATAGTATAAAAGCAGATCAAGTGCGAGTCATATACACATTTACAGCTCCGTACCCAATTTTATCATTGTTTATTAGCAGAATGCACAATTTGTAGGCATTCATCAGGCTTTAGGCTTCATAAATTTCACTTATTACCAAATTTTACGATACTAGATCAGTAAGAAACTATGCTACAAGATTTGATAGCTAGCCTGAACTCATCCAATATGCGGCACAAACGAAGAATAAGCGACAATATCTTTTGGTTGCGTTGACTAATTTATTTCTGGGCTTTAATGCACTAGTACCTGATTAGTACCTGACTATTTGATAAATATTCTTAAAACAGAATCTTAACAAAACTAAAAATGAGCCATAAGGTTCCGATTAATATTTTGAGGTATAGTATTCTGAATGTAACACATTAAAAACTCCAGGGTTAAACCACACTCGTGTTTCGTGTCAATAATATATATCTTAAAGAATAATACTCGAATATCTTATTTTTTACCTTAAAAAATATCGAAATATGTTAGTTTTTAGTAGAATATTCTATACAAGTCTTCGATTATACATCCAAATTCATTTAGCAAAATGAATTTAACGATATTTTGTGTAAGGACACCAAGAAAATTCCTTGATATTTCGGTCCTTTGTACGTTTATCCATTAAAGACAGTTAAATATAAAAAACCAAAGGTAGATAGTAAGATAAACAATCCCTACATTACGTACCTTGTTTTTATCTTTATTATAAAACCGTAAAAAAGTAACGTCTGTACATTGAATCTATTTAATAAGAAGGAAAAACACAATGTAGGAGGGCTTAAAATAACTAATAGAATTCGAATCCATATTTTTTTGAATTTTTGTCTGTCTGTTTGTGATCCACGGGCACGTCTTCTAAACTACTGGACCGATTTCAATGACTTTTTTTATTTGATTTCGAATACACCTGCGCAGAACAACAGGGATCCAGACAAACTATAATAAATAATTAAGTGCCTCTATAATAAAAGTTGAAGAAGGTAATGAGTATTTTACAATGAGATAATCAAGTTGAAGTTCTGGAACATCTGATGAACAACCATAAAAGTCCTGCTAAACTATAGGAAATATATAGTGAAATGCTGCCTTAACAAAAGTTATTGAGCCTGATGAGCAATTTACATTGATATATTAAAATCGAAGATATCACACACATCTTCATCAGACACATCTTATGAAGATTTAAAATTGCCCAGCTATACTATAAGAAATAATAAAATACAAGATTAGTTAAAGATGTGCAGCTACAGATATTTTTTATTGAAATAAAAAAAAATGAGATATGGGATATTTCATATAGAAACAAAAATTATAACAATAACTAATAAAAATGTGGCTTACCTAAAGTTGTTCATTGTGATGGGTAAATTTTAATTAAATTGCTATGTTAAAATAGAAGAAAAAGGGTATTGCACATTAAACATTTTTACGAAAAAAGGCATGCAAACTTATAACTTTTGAATTTGTACAATATTTCTAATCAATGTCTAAAATATTTTTAAATGTACTCAATTTTGAAAAATATTCGTAGCTTATTGGAAAATATTTACCAAAGTAACTTTAAAACTAAATTATGTTAAATATTACTTTAGTGCTCTATCTTATGCTAAATATTACTTTAATGCTCTCGCGGGAAGCAACTAAATCTTTAATTACAGTATCACTTCCCCCAGTAGAAATGAAACCTCTAATCATCACGTTTACAGTTGCATATTTCTGCCCCGGTACCGACGGCCTCAGTGTTTAGTTTTTGTGGATTTGAACAATTGTAGCCATGTTATCGTATTGAAAAAAAATCTTTTATTTATTAGTGACGCAAAATCTTTAGAAAATTGAACGGAAACTGGGAATCAGGGTGTTTTAACATTATGTTCCTTCTGCGACTTCGATCGATCGAATACAATGTTAAATTAAAAAACACGAGGCCTGACGTGGCGCAGTGGTACAAGCGTTGCCTGTAACCGGCAGATTCTGAGTTCGATCCCCAGTCGAGGGAATTAAATATTTAATATTTTCAATTTAAATATTTAATGTTTTCATTTCTTCGCTCTGGTATTAAAGCCCAGCGCGGCGTTGAGTTCCGCCACTCAACACACAATGCCTCAAAAATCGGCAGAAAGTGGGGAACGGAAGTGGAACGGAGTGTCTTGACACTAGGTTCCCGGGTTCCCTCTGCCTACCCTACCTTGTGCAGGATACAGCGTGAAGCTAAAAAAAAAATATTAAAAAATACTACTGCTTAATATCAATCAAAACACAAAGACCTTTTAAAAATGCATGCGGGCATTCTTAAACCTCTTACCTAAATAAAAACACCACTACACATCACATATACATCAAAATATTTTAAATATTACGTAAAGATAGTCCAAGTATTTCGCATTTTGCATTTGCATTTTATTTTGTCTAACTTATATGCCCTAATGTCGAAGCCAATCAGTGTCCATACTAATCGATTTCCTAACCCACGATGTTTAGAAGTATACTAAGCAATATATTACTAATTTTATAACGTAAGCTTATATATTTTAAAATGGAGAACAACCTGCAAGGTTAACTTTTTAAGTAAATATCGATTTTCTGCCTTCAATAAAAAATCAAATAAAACAATATGATATCTTAGCACTGTCAAAGAAGCGTGGCCTTTGAAGTCTCTACCATAATCAATCTTCGTAACTTGAAAGTTTATAATCTTCGTAAGTTGACCATATTGTTCTAACAACTTTCTTACTTAGGTGAAGTTGTTGTAAAGTTTCTGTCTCAAAAAATTACTTAATTATTATCAAAAATTCCAAACTTTTAATAAAATGACACAACTTAAATTTTACGCCTTTGTGTCTTGCTTTTTGTCATTGGATATTACGTAAAGATAATAAATTTAATATTCATAAAACCTGGCGTTTTGGTTAGTCTTTAAATCTAGCAGCGCAAAGGTACTATTATGGGTATAATGTATAATTTGGTAAGCCTTTTTAAGAGTCTCTGGATAGATATAGAGCTTTTAAAGGAAAAGTTATGCAAAAGCAAAATTCCATTATTTCTACTCTGATTCAGTGACTGATTTTTAATCAAAATAGGACTAGTATATCCTATAGAAATAGAGAGCTTTAACTCTCTAGGTCTGTACCTAAGTATAATTAGGTACAGAGGTAGGGTTTAATACTTACATATAGAAAAAACAACAAAATGTAGGAACATCGATTATTTGAAATTCCTAGTGATCCTAATGAGAAACTGTTAGTGCCCAGCCAAGTTATTATAGATACTGATATACAGATCTTGCAAAATCTATTCAACTTGTTAGGTCTTTTTTCTTTATGTACAAAAAAATAAGTTTTGAAGAGGATCTCTTATTTGAAAAACCCTAAGGGTAAACTATGATAGAAATAGAATTATGCGCTAAAAAAAGTTATTCATTATTATAATCTTATTCTACTGTTGTTTATGTACATATGCATAAGGAAAGTAAGACCAGACTTACGGCACTAAGAGCTCTTCTAAACTAATCAAGTAAAAACTTGTTTTCTACGAAAAGAAGAGAATTCTCAAATAAAATATTCTATTAAAAACCAGCTAAGAATGGATGAAACTGTTTTATGCTGCCGTTAACTTGTATATCAACAAGTAATTTTGCTGAAAAATATTAAACGGTCGTTCAGATAAAATTTTACTATACTCATTAACAAAGAAGAAACCTTGAATTAATTTGGCCTTACCAAGAGATTCATGACTTTTTATAGAGAAACACAATGAGCTTTTACATAATTTTTTGGCTGAAATTATTTTTTTACATTATTTTTCGTTTCTTTTAGCTTCTCGCCGTAACCCGTATTAAATAGGGTAGACAGAAAAAGTCAAAATAATTCAAAATATATTGTACTCTGCCATACATTGTCCACACTTCTAGTGAGTAAACTTCTTCTAGATTTTGCGTATTGAACATTCGAACTCAACACTTTCTTATCAACACCGAAAATATATATTCTTTTTAAATAATCGTAGAAGTGGGTGGGTGAAAATTCCCCTCAATGGTTTCAGAATACATTATGTATAGACGATTTTTAAAATGGAAAATATTTTAATTAATAATTTTTATTAGATTAGATTTAGATTTTCAATAAAATAATTTAAGAGAATTAGATTTTCACTCAAAAGAAATTATCATGAAAACCGCTCTGGTAACGAGGCAAAGTTCCGACAGTCAACACATAATACCTAGAGTTCGGCAGAGGGTGAGAAACAAAATTGTCTTTAAGGGGACGAAGTGTTCTACAAGGTTCCTAGGTGCCTGCTTATGTTGTGCCTTTGTATCTACTATCTTATTCTAAGAATCATGGTATAAACTTATAACCCAAATGACATTTTCTAGCGATATAACGATTAGAAAATGGATTAATTAATTACTATAATTTTTTAATTGCAGCAAAAATAGTGACGTTTACGTTAATAGGAATTTAATTTGAGAAATTTAACATCGCTTGTTAAATACATAATTGTTTTATTTCTTCTATAATTAATCAATAATATTATGTATATCTTTTGACATCGAAATCACAATTTTTTTGTGATTTCGATGTCAAAAGATAGAGACCTAGTGGTTTATGGAACGTATTACTATCCTATCATCGTTTATCATATACAAATGAATATCATAATATACAAATGAATATCAAATATACAAAATTTCGTCAATTTTTCAATATCCCGTTATTTGCACATTAAAAAAAATGTTTTTTAAGTTAGTGATAAGATACTCTATTTCCATTAAAACACTTCCTTTCTCTACATTCTGCCAAATTTCAAATATTGCATATCGAGTGGTGAAAATCTCCACCGCGCTTTGCCTTGTTATCAGGACAAAGAAATGAAAAGGTTATCAAACTGTCACGCACACTTATACCTCTTAGCCACGATAGGCCTCTGATTCAATTTGATTGTGAATTGTACCCAATCCATCAATAAAATAACATTTTAGAATTTTACGAATTTGACACATTTTGAAATGAAAATTTTCAACCGAATTTATCATGTATATTTGTGCTACTCTGTGGTCAAGACACTACTAGTTACATATTTAGAAAAATATTGTAATTTAAATTTATTTGATGTTTTATTATAGCTATATAACTATCTTACGGTTAATAGTTTCAATATCTTTTATAAAAAAGCATTTAATTTAAAATTCAATATTTCTGCTTTATTAATCTTTACAATGTAATTATTAATACTAACAAGACATCAAATATATAACTGATAAAAAAAACAAGCTATTAATACTATTCAACACATAATGGATGAAGGAATTGCGTGCAGTGTCTCGGATTCAGATGGAAAGTGGAGTGATTTTACGATTAATTTTACGGACTACGTCCTGTCCGTAAAATTAATCGTAAAATCAGTTCTTCTTTCAGCTTCACGCTGTAATCAGCCTCCCGCGCATGGCAGTGGAGGTAAAATTAAATTTCTAATCTAATGTACTATATACCACTCCCTACTCCACCGAATTTAAGGCATTTCGTGTTGGCAGAAATTAACGCCGCGTTTGCAGATACCAGAGCAAGAAATAAAACTGTTAAATATTTCTTTTTTTTTAATAGAGATCGAACCCACAATCTGTGTACAGTCGCATCTTTGTGCTCCTGCGTCTCCACAGTCCTCATCAGGAAAATACTTTAAATACATTATATAGAACCTGCAACTAGCCAGCCAACCTTTACCACGAAATCATCACGGTATTACATAACAAGATATATAAAATTCCATGTGAACGCCACTTTCTTGTAACATTATGTACCTATTTGGTTCGGGTCAGGCCTCTAGAAGCGCTCCCTGGAGACGGAGCGTGCAGCTCACAAATTGAAACGGAAGGTGTCCTATAAATTGAGCATCCTCCACGGAGTTTGGCCTAAAGTTGACGTGGCTGAATGTTTTATATTATTCTTGCCTATATCTTTGTATATATATAATAGTATTTTCTATGTGTTGGTTAAAAAACTATATATATATAAGTTTCGAAGAAATAAATATTTACATTTACTCTGTATTCTGTTTTTTTTTTTAAATAAGTGATAGGTCCATCCGGTTTTATATCTACCAGATACATCTGACTTTGTCTTAGGTAAAGTACAAAATGGACTGGAATAATAAATGTTTTTAAAAAATTACGTACTAAGAGATAGATATATACTGAAAACCTGTGAATCTAAGGACGAATGGTTTATTGTAAGTAGAGTAATTCATTATACATAAATCAGAGGCAAATTCACAACTACCACATTTACGAGTACAGTCAGACGCAGAACCATTACTCCTCTAAAAAATAATTCAATTAATCTGATATGAAAAACATAAATTCTCTATATTGTAAGTATTACTATAATTAAAATCTGTCGTAGCGCACGGGTCTAAACGTGTATTGCAATGGAAGCGCGACAGGTTGTGGATTCGATGACCATACGAATAAATGAAATATTTAGAAATTTTAAATATTATTTATTTTGTGTTTCATGTTTCTTTGTTCTGGTAACACGGTAAAGTGCAGTATTGAGTTTCGCCACTCAACACGCAAATCCTCAAAGTCGGCGGAAATGGGACTTAAAGCTAGGTTCCCATGTTCCCACTGCCTATCCTGCCATGTGCGGGATACAGCGTGAATCCAAAAACTATAATTAAGTTAGTTACGTATTAAACGTTTAAGCACTACCATTTATCTATACCTAGCTATATATTATACAGATATATCTAACAATTATGATTTATTGGGTCAATTAATTAATTATCCAGTCAAACCTCGAAGCACGCGGCCAGTTAACATAATTAAACTAAGACTACTTGATATAGTGGCTAATAATTTAATCATGATGAGTTAATAGCACTTGTGTTCTATTTTAGTATTGTTATTAAAAAAAATCTAAAATGATTATAGAAAATTTTAAAAATTAAAATAATAGAAATGAGCGATATTGGCGAAAATGTACAAGTAAACGCATCAGTAGACATACATACATACATAGTTCAATCTCCATTTGAAAAAAATAAATATTTAATATATTCATTTTCGTTGTTCCGATAACAACGCGATGCGCGGTGTTGAGTTTTGCCACTCAACACTCAATGCATCAAATTCGGTAAAAAATAAATAATAGAAATCTTCTGATTTTGGCTAAGAAAGTAATTGCTAATGCGGCGGTTATTGATTGTGGGTTTTATTCCTACTAGTGAGAGTCGATTCCACAACTGGAAACAATAAATTAAGTTACTCACTTTGGTAACTCTAGTGGTGAGGCAAAGAGCGACGTTGAGTTTCGCCACTCAGCACGAAAGCTTCTCAGAATGCCTCAAGAATTCAGTTGGCTGGAGAACGGAAGTGTTTTATTGAATATCAAAATGTCTACAACATTCTCTCTATCTACCCTGCTATAAAAAGTTATAATAAAAAACACATTTTTCCCACACTTACCATTCACTAAAATTCCATTTCGAAAACATTTGACAATTTCACCAAAGAATCATGGAGATTAATTTCCTTTTTGGGGCCGATGTGATTGGGAAAGCCTATACACGAGCCACTAAAAGCATCTAAAACTACTTTGAATGCTTAATATCGCTGTGGGGTCTACCACTCTATATTGATATGTACAGCATACGTATGTACATGCATATGCGTAAACGCAAAAAACTACAAGAAATGTTTCAATATTGAAAATTCTGTCGAAATTGTTTATATTACCGAAGCCTATTAAAAAAGTTGTAAAAGTAAGTTGTACTCTAAGGAAGTGATGGCGCGGTAAGGATACTCTTAGAGCGTAATTAAAGGTTACCACTTTTTTAATTTTGTTATATTTTTTCAGGTTCACGCTGTATGTAACAAGTGGAATAGTAGGCAGAGGGAAATTGGGAACCTTACTAGGTTCCTAAGTTCCCTCTGCCGTTCTAGGTACTTAGGTTGTATTTATACTTAAATACAGTCCATTCCATTCCCCATTTTTCGCCGAATTAGTGGCATTACGTGTTTAACGTAGCGCGTTTTGTGTGCGCGTATATTAGTTAGACTTTTGACATTTCGCATAGTATGATTGTATGTTAATAAAACTTACGATACCCTTTTTCACAGGCTTCTAGGGTTTCACACCAGCTATCTAGGCTTTCAGAAATATTTAGCAAATCAATATTAGTAATTTTCTTAGTAATTATTTAATAACTATTTTCCTGAGATAAGCTATATCTTAAGCTAAGAAATATTTCAGCAAAGACGCCCGCCGCATATACATCACTTTACCGCGAAACTTACATCAACGATTCTCTTTGTTTATTTCTCTATCTACGATCTTCATAGCACTTTGCACTAACAGTAATTGCTGAGCCAGTTCTCGTGAGGAATATAGACTCTGGGGTGGAATAATCAAGAAATATTACGGCACTAATATCGCTCTATATATCTTGGGATACGAATGTGTAGATAATCCTACGTATATAGTTGTATGTGTTATATATATATATATATATATATATATATATATATATATATATATATATATATATATATATATATATATATATATATATATAT
>DWMZ01005290.1:0-11055 GCA_018249855.1 Eueides tales michaeli | reverse complement strand
TAAATTTATTAATCTGTGGATAACGTTGTGGGTTTCACAATTACAAAGTACTTATATCTATAGTTTCGTAGTAAATAAGTTTTTATTGTGACAACTGTTTGTTATTCCTAATAAATAAATAAATAAAAAAATAAATAAATTAATCTACGTTACATTTTATTATATATTTTGACTTTAAGTAAAAGTATCTTTTATAAAGCCAAATTAATTATTGATAGCCTCTAGACTAACAAGTTAGTATATAGATATGTAATAGTATAGGAAACGTTGCAGACTCTTATTACTAAAACATGATACTTCTGAGAGTTCGTTAACACCTTATATAAAATTACGCCAATATTCATAGACGGATGGATAAAAGCGATACATGTCTTAACTATTATTTAGTTGGTATTTTTTTTAAGTTGGGATATTTTTACATTTCTTTTACAAAAAAATAGGAAAGCCTCCTTCCACTGTTATTATTTTTGTATTATAATGTTTGTTTTATGAGACCTATCGTGGCGCAGGGACACAAGCCTGTAAACGCGACGGGTTGTGGGTTCGATCCCCATTCAAAGAAATTATATGTTTCATGGGAATGGTGTGTTCTGAGAAACTCTAGACTTCCAAGTTCGCTCTACCTGTTTGCCTACCCTGCCATGTTCAGTATACATCGTGAAGTTGAAAAGAAATAAATGTTTTTTTAAAAATCTTTTATCATTTATTATATTTAAATACTAATACTAAGTCAAAAATACGTGTTCTTCTTCTTTTACTACTATAGTTTCACTGTCTTCTGCAATTATGTGTATGAACTAACGTAAGTAATGTATCAACAAGTAATCTTAAGTTAACATGCGTTTCTGCTACGTTTGATCAGAGACATAATCAGGGTCATTGTAATTGCGTCGTACACCTATATATTTTTTATAAGTAATATTTTCTCTTACATACATTCTCGCGTCTTTATAATATTATATTGTAGTTATGATATACGAACAATTTTATCAGATAATTCTATCATATATTTTTATTTTTTATAGACAGTCAAAATTCTGTCTAGAAAAAATGAATGAAGTGCTAATAATAGTTAGTGAACTATATTTCATAGTTTATAAGGAGATTAGATTTATGCACATATGTATATGTGAATTTTAAATATATGATGACGTTTATGAGACGGGCTTTAATATCTCTTAGCGAAGCACATTATTGTAGATATTCTTATTAAAAATGTTTTTGTTATACCTACACTAAATGTGTGGTATACTGTATTGGGCAGAAATAAATATTATTATAATTATTTAAATAAAATTATTATATAAAAATCTATTTTTCTTTTCAATTTATATTATATAGGTTATCTATTTATATTTTATAGATTCTCCAAAAATATATGAAAAAAAATATTAAAATACAAAATAGTTTGTATACTGTATATTGTAATTTTAAGGATTTTTAATAAAGCAATTAACAAAAGAGTTAAAAATTAATTATTTTAAACAAAATCAATTGTCAATATTCATTTCGATAGCTTTAATTTTATTTAAAGTATTGTGTCGGAATTGTGACGCGCGTACACGACGCGCGTGTGATGTGAATTTATATCAGCTAGGAGCGGTCGGCACATTAATGCATGTATCTATGACAACACTTGATTTAACCTGCTTCTTTATAGGCCTATCGGAGATTGAATTTTACTATAAGATGTAACTACAACTTGTAATGTAAAAACGACTAAAATACAACAAGTTTGGAAAGTATTACTTATGTTGTTTATGTAATATGATAGTTATATAATAGTCATAATTTATTTGTAAACAAAGAATAAAAGCTTCTTTGTTTAGCTTATATAGTTTTATAAATAAAAAAGTGGTATGATATATGACGGGCATGCATAGCTAGCCTTTTTTTATATATTTTCTTAAAAAAATAAAGAAATTGCTTACGAAGAGATCAATTGATTGATTCTTTTGGCCTGTATAAACTGAGCTTGAGGAAAATAAAGTTATAAAAAATATTTATAGAGACGACGAGAATGTTAGAGTAAAAAATATTATTTATTGATATTTTTCTATTTATAAGAAGCTATTCTTATAAATAGAAAAATATCAATAAATAATATTTTTTACTCTAACATTTTCACGTATAAAAAATATACAGTATATTCTCAATGAATAAAGAACAGATGCCGAAAAAATTTTCCAAATACTAATAAGGATACGCTTTCGCTGGCGGAGCGAAGCTATAAAAAACAACGGACCTCTAAACTGTTACGATGCCCTCAATATTTTCGCTTCTGCGTCGTTTTATTCATATTCAACCATGTACCTACCTATTTGACACAGTATAATCCATACATTCATAGAAACTTTCTTAACAATTTGAATTTTAACTACACGTTTAATTTTGTATGCCTCATTTAATTAAGCTTGATTTTATCTATTTTAACCATTACGTTACATTTACATAAAAGTCCATTCTATTTTTCATTTTCGTATCTTTTACGAAAGATATGACCAGCAATCAGTGGGCTAGCCAGAGAGAATGCAATAAAATATGCAAAGGTGTCAATGTCATTAACCTGCCCTCCTGGGCAGGTTAATGACATTGACGCACCTGGGTGTTCTCGTGCTTTTCATGTGACATTGGTCCAGCATCATCGATACTGTGTTTTCGACGGAGGTCTCTCCTCGTGCCTTTATTACTCACTTCTTCTCCTTCTTAGCTTCACGCTGTATCCTGCACATGGCAGAGTAGGCAGAGGGAAGTGGGAACCTAGTCTTAAGACACTCCGTTCTTTTCCTCTTTCGACGAATTTGAAGCATTGCGTGGTGAGTGGAATCAAGCTTACAACCTGTCGTTCACAGTCACACGCTTGTGCCACGGCGCCACGTCACTCCTCCCACTCACTGTTCATGACCATTCATTTATTACTAATCATTTGACAAACCACCCACCACGTATGTATGTATGTATATATGTATTATGTGTTATTTATATATTTCTGCTAAGCAAGTACACCCCCTACCGTTTAAAGAACTCCTAAACCTTAAGGTTGCTGGCAGAGATCGCTTTAGCGATAAGGTTGCCTGGTGTACATTTTAATTTTATATGTATGCTTTGTGTTCATCCTCTCTGCTATTTGGTGTACAATAAAGTATATTATTATTGTAATTACCGTCCCGGGACTTTGTTCTTTTATTTTTCTTTTGTAACACCCACGTTCCGCTGTTATAACTCTGCATTGCGTACGTCCAAATATGCAGCTGTGCTGACGTTTCACAGTCTCATCAATGCAGCTAAGTTACCGTTATCTCTTTTAGCGGAAGCAATCCGCCTTTCCACATGCAGATTCTTTTATAGAATTGGATATATATATATATATATATATATATATATATATATATATATATATATATATATATATATATATATATATATATATATATATATATATATATATAACTAATAACCTGCCCGCGGCTTCGCTTACACGCTTACGTACACTATTTTATTTACTTCGCTTACGTACACTATTTTATTTACTAATTTCAACTGCTTTCTTGTTTTAATCACATTATCACTTTTAAGACAATGTCTTTATACTATAAACTTAAATTTCAGCTACATTAATAAAAAAATTATAGCAATTTTGCGGACTTCAATGTTTTAAGTTTGCGTAACTTTTCATTATTTAACCGATTCCAATAAATCAAACACTAAATTTGAAGTGAGGGTTACCATGATATGAAAACTACATTTAAATCTAATTAGCCGTTTCTAAAATTAGCGCGTACTAACGCACTGACAAACACTATAAAAATATAAAAATCACTATTTTGGACCCTATAAGATTTTTAAAATATATCTTGTACAGTCGGCGATTAGTTACAGTTGTTATATAAGTACAGATAATATATATGTAAAATATAAATATTCTTTTGTAACTGTGAAAAACAAAATAAAGTCTTTTTATTAGACTTGAATTATAGTATTCAATCAAAGTAAATATATATATCATAACATAGCATTAGAAACGTGGTCACATCATCGACATGTTAGTACTACCATTACCTAGTAATCATCAGTCTCTTCTTCTCGTAAATCTCATCTATTGCGTTATAAGAGGATATTTTGACGTCTGCATAAGCTTTTGTATACATGTGTGTGTTATTTAAAAGCCAGATCTAGTTTTATTTTAACTTAGTGTACATGAAAAATATTATAATTATTATATAGATTTGAAATTACACGAAACGATATAGCGTTTATTTTTTAAAATTAAATTTGTTTTTCCTTTTTTTTAGCTTCTTGCTCCAGCACGGTGGCAGAGTAGGTAGAGGGAACTCGAGAACCTAGTGTTAAGACACTCCGTTCCACTTCCGTTCCCCACTTTCCGCCGCGCTTTGCTTTATTACCAGAGCGAAGAAATGAAACACTAAATATTTCAATTGAAAATATTAAATATTTCATTTCCTCGATTGGGGATTGAACTCAGAACCTGTAGGTTACAGTCACACGCTTGTGCCGCTGCGTCACGACAGGTCTTGTTGTTTTTGTATCAATTGAAAATCATTATAGGTTTTTTAAGCTTCACGTTGAATCATGCACATATCAGAGTAGGCAGAGGGAAATTAGCCACCTAGTATTAAGACATTCCGTTTCCATTAAGGCACTTACGTTCCCAACTTTCCGCCGAATTCGTGTGGTATTGCGTGTCCAAGACTGCATTTTGCTTGAGCGAGGATATAAAAAAAAATAATAATATTTTATCATCTCGGGTGGGATTTGAAGTGAGAACTTGTCGTGTTTATAGTCACAAACTTTTGCCCCTGTGCCATGATGGTGTTAATTATCATATATAGATTTTATATATATTTTTTTCCGTTTCACACTATGTGCCGCACATGTCAGGGTAGGCAGAAAGGTATAGGTAATAGTATTGAAGTACTCCGCTCCGTTCCTCACTTTCCGCCTAATTTGATGCATTGCATGTTGAGTGGAGCAATTCAAAGTCGCCAGAAGCAAAGCTCTTTGTAACCAGAGCGCACTATTAATTATAAGAAATGAAAATAATAAGAATGTAATATTTCATTTCTTTGAGGAGGGGTCGAATCCACAACCTGTCGCGTTTACAGTCAAACGCTTCTGCCCCTGCTGCACGACAGGCCTCATATATTTTATAAAGTAATTTTACTAAGTAATCAAAATAATAATTGACTAATATTTTTTTTATTCGATCTATACAAATACTTACATATAAAAAATATGCAATTATATTATAATTAACAAGTGTTTGGACGTTAATGTAGAAGCAGACAGCGTGACTAGCTGAAACTACCAATTTACAACATCAAATTCAAGTCACAATAATTAAATTTCTTACGTAGTTTTTAAATATTAATTATACATTTATTACAATGGCATATAATTTTGTTGTTAATTTTAAAATAACAATTGATAACTCAGTTATATGTTTAAGAATTTTTTTATGAAATACCATTTTTTTTTATTTCTTCTCAAATCTCTTTTGTAAATATAGTTTGGGGATACATATTCTAATGGATGATGTGGATTATTTTTCACTTTTTAAATTAGTTGTTAATTTGGTATATTCTGTAACCGTAAATTTTAACTAACGAAATATTTAACAATTTCTTTTGAGGCCTGTGGTGGCGCAGGGGCACAAGGGTGTGGCACGCGAGGGGTGGGGGTTCGATCCCCACTCGAGGATATGAAATATTTGGCATTTTAATATATTCGTTCTGGTAACAAGGAAAAGCGCGGCATTGAGCTCCGTTATTACGCAATGCCTCAAATTCTGTGGAAAGTGGGGAACGCAACGGAGTGTCTTAACACTACACTCACAAGTTCTCTCTGCCTACCTCGTCATGTGTGGGATACAGCGCGAAGCTGGAAAAAAATGTCATGTGTAATTCCAGCCTACAAAAATGTGTTTGCTGTCAGACATCTGAACAACATTTTTGCGTCGTCAATTTCATTTTTCCGAACGTTGTCCAACATATGTAATATACTATTCAAAAAAATATTAGTAGTAATTAACTTAAAGGTTAATTACTACTAATATTTTTTTGCAACTTTTAATTGTGTTTTATTTCAATTCATTAAAGAATGGGAATGCATTCTCTCCCCGCTGCCCATGCACGGCGTGTGCGGGTGCGCGCGGCGCGAGTGGTCGGCGCGCCACGTGCTGGCCGCCGGCGCCCTGCTCGGGAAGAGCTGCTCCGCGGCGCTGAAGCTCGCCGGACATAAACCTGCTTTGCAGACTCAGGTATTTCATATAACAACGTTACGCTAAATTTATAATTATTTTATTGCATTTCTCTAACTGTAGCTTATAGATTCCAATGAATATTGTAAATAAAACTGTCAATTTACACAAATAATGTTTGATTAAATAAGTATAATCATTTTATTTTATAGTTACCTATGAGGCCTGTCGTGGCGCAGCGGCACAAGCGTTGCTTTTAACCGACAGGTTCTGGGTTCGATCCCCAGTCGAGAAAATGAAATATTTAATATTTTCAATTTAAATATTTAATGTTTTCATTTTCTTTGCTCTGGTAATAAGGCAAAACGCGGCGTTGAGTTCCGCCACTCAACACGCAATGCCTCAAATTCGGCGGAAAGTGGGGAACGGAAGTGGAACGGTGTATCTTGACACTAGGTTCCCAGGTTCCCTCTGCCTACCCTCCCTTGTGCGGGATTACAGCGTGAAGGTAAAAAAAATATATAGTTACACTAACAATACTCATAAAGTACAAATACAACTTATGTTCTGTGGGTGTGAATTCGATCCTTATTCAAAGAGATGCAAAATTCGTTTCATTGCTTGAATTGAGTAAATGATACATAATTTTATATTCTTTGGCTTGAGACAGTCCAGGAAGCGTTGAATTAGGCCTTTCCACACATTACACACTATAATATAATCAAAAATTCGTATTTTCCCTACTTTTCACTGACAAAAAAGTAATTGGGTTTCTTTAGTACGTACTTAGTTTTGAATTATGAGCTTAAAAATAAAATAAATATATATATAACGGACAATTTAGAGTTCGATATTTCACACTTACCTGTTTGCGTACATTTCACGTATTACTTGCGTACTCGTTGAATTCTTTACAAGAGAATGTTTATCGTTTCCAAGAATCATCTTCACTTTCATATAATGTTAGAAAACACATTGTGTAGGTCAAATCGTGCATTCAAATGGTTGAAGTGACATATGCTATAGTAACATATACCTATATATTATTTACGAATTTAAGAGATGAATGAGGCATTTCGTGATGCAGGGGCATAAAGGTGCGAAATGTAATATTTACTATTTTATTTTCGTTCATTCACTCTGTGAATAAGACAAAGCACGGCGTTGAGTTGCGCACTCAACACACAATGTCTCAAGCTTGGCGGAAAGTGGAAAATGTAACGTAGTCTCTTAACAGTTTAGGTTCCCAACTTCCCATTGCCTACCTTGCCATAGTCAAGATACAGCGTGAAGCTGAAAAAAGAAGTTCATTTTTCATATAGAAAAATATAAAAACATTACTGGGCTAGGTGTAATATTTAAATACCAAGCCATGTCTCAAAGGTTTTGCTTTATACGAATTATCTTTTAATATAATAATTTATTTAGAAAACCTGTGAGATTTGAAAAAAGGGGAATTTTCATAAATTTGTATACGTATTCTAAATGAGTATGTTGGTTTAAAATTTTAAAATTTGTAAAATCTTTTGATTTGTTTTTTTTTTATTAAATCTTTCAAGCAATAAACAAAAGTTATACTTTAAAAAGCATTTTAAATATATCTATAATAATATCAAGGTATTGAATTTTCTAGGGCTACCTCTTCGGTTGTCACTTAGCATTGGCGTGGCAGGCGTTTTTGGACCTAGAATCTTTTACTGGACCTGAACCCACTAGCTTCTCCCTCGTGGGGGCGCCCTTAGCCTTCACTCTAGAGGACAGGCCCGAGTTATACTCGTATATAGAAGCTGGGAAGAAGAGTGTACATGACGTTGATTATCATGCTGTAAGTTGAATTTTATTATATTTTTATTTATAAATTAAAGTATTATTTTGACTGTGTTTGAAAATTTGTAATTTTATTTTCAAAATATAAAATGAATACTTACAAAATACAAGTAAACTAAAAATGTTGTGAATAAGAAAACATTCATTAATAATTATATGAAATAATTAATTTTCTCTATATTTGAGACTTGTCATGGCACAGGGGTCCGAGCTTGCGACTGTAAGCGCTACAGGTTCAGGGTTCAATCCCCACTCAAGGAAATGAAATATTTAATATTTTCATTTTTTCACTTCGGTAAAATAAAGCGCGGATTGAGTTCCGTGCCTCAATATGTAATACCAGAATTTTGGCGTAAATATATGTCATTATGGCAGCGATGTGACATACACAAGGTTAAATTTAAAAACGTATAAAAATTTGAACGAAGCAGGATTTGAGCCTGCGCCTCTTGGAATCCGTCCGGCGCAGGTTCAAATCCTGCTTCGTTCAAATTTTTATACGTTTTTAAATTTAGTATTTTTCTTTTCTAAGTGTGAAATAACACTTTAAAAATAGTAAAAATATACACAAGGTTCCCAAGTTCCTTCTGCTTAAAGTAAGCCATATGTAGGATACAAAGTGAAGCATCTTATTAAATCTGACGCATAGTATAATGAAAACATTTGGATGTAAAATATATATGAAAAAAAAAAAACGGAGATTAGAGCAAGGCTTTTTTGTTTAACATTGAAAAAGTAATAAGAATATAAACATATTTTGTAAATAACAAAATTACATGATTTCCATGTTTGTGTGACTTTCATAATTTGAAAGGTTATGCTAATTATTTCAAAGTTAACCTACATGTGTATTACATTTTAATAACAGTTACGAAATTGTCACATTGTGTTCGAAATTTTAAAAGACAATGACCATTTGGGGCATTTAATATTTGATAGTTGCCGGTTCTAAGTTGAAGAATGTAATTGCTAAAAATGTATTGTAAACCTTATCTTTGTAAATCTTGCCTTTTTATAATATAATGCTGGGTATGTGTGTAAATTTTCACGTGTGTGTAAATTGAGGCCTGTCGTGGCGCAGCGGCACAAAAGACGAAAAAGTATCTCCAAGCGATGAAATATTTAATATTTTGAAGAAAATATTTAATATTTTGAAATTAAATATTGTAATGTTTTCATTTTTTCGCTCTAATAACAAGACAAAGCTCGATTATCGTTGATTTCCGCCACTCAACTGGCAATGCCTCAGTTTCGGCGAAAAGTGGAGAACGGAACGAAGTGTGTTCAAACTTGATTCCTGGGAACTTAATGTAAGGTTCCCCTACCCATTAAAACATAGCGTCTCGATAAGCAGTACTCAAAATCGAAATATGCATCAAATAAGTAAAAAAATAACATCAAGATGTACCTTTAAATATCCATACTAAAAACTTATAAAGTCCATATAAAAAAAATATAATTTTAAAACATATTTTCCCTTACAGCTGTACAAAGCGGTGGTAGAGGGCGACGGCATCGAACAAACGAAACAATTAATACGCGAACACATAACGCGCGCGCGGGAAGTACTAGAGTTCTTCCCGTACTGTGACGCGAGGACCGCATTGTCGAATATTATTGTAGCTATGCATCCTTAAACACTGTTTTAAAATGTAAATATAAAACAAACTAAAATTCTAAACTAATTCTATAAGAAAATTGATGATTTTTTAAGAAAGTACGAAATTTTCGAGATTTATATTAAATAATATTTGTACAGTGTCAAAATGCTGAAATTATATAGAATTGTATTGTATTTATAAGTGATTTCTATATATTATGTATTTATATATAAAATATATAAATACATAATATATATAAATGCATAGAAATCACTTATAAATTTATATAATCAAACTGATATTCTAAATAGTCTGAAAGAAAATTGATGATATTAAAAAGGTACATATGATTTGTTCTAGTTCTGCATTAAATAATATTTGTATAGTTCCAAATGCTGAAAATAACAATATACATATTTTTTATGTATAGTTAAGTAATAATTTTAATAATGTGTTGATTTTTTTTTAATTATTTTAAGTACTTCTTACAACTTTTCTTACAATCAATTGAGTGAATTGGTTAACCGTCATTACATTATATTTTTTATATCGTTTATTATCGAGAATTGGATACTAAAGGTTTGATTTAAAATGTAAATATACATCTCCAGTATATAGTAAAAAGTATGAGGAAAAACGTGGAAGACAATCGCAAAGATAATAGTTTTATTTTTTATATAAATATGAAAAAAAAAAAAATGCAATTAGTTTATGTTTATATTAGTATTCTAGCTCAAGTTTCAAGTTGAAATGTATTTTTTTTTAATATAGATATCGAGTCAGTAAATCTTATGTTAATAGTAAGTATATATGACGCGTGTTTTTGTTTTTAAAATATAAAAAAACATCGAATATATTTTCAACAGTTATAAATTTTATTTTTATTATAAAAAGAAGGTTTTATGTAAATATTTTAAGAATGACTCAAATTATATAAAAAAAGAATTTTCTACGTCGCTTTAAAATTATATTGATGGGTATTGAGGTAATGGCACTGAGCGTCCATTTTGATAAAAAAAACGTGTTAAAAATTGTAAGAAACTTGCTTACAAAAATATATTCATATTGAATATGATTTAAAATAAAATATTTTATATAAATACAAATTAGTAGTTACCGAAATAAGGAAATGGGTTTTAAATTTTATATATTAATAATATTTTTTTACATGTTGAAGAAAAATAAACTTTTTATAACTGACAAATTTAATTATTTAATTATAAGATAATTAAGTATAGTTCGTAAGCAACAAATATTCCAAATTGTACCTTTATAAAGAATACTATACACTTGTATTTATGGACTTTTGTTCATTTTAATAAAATTAAAATAGGATACTGTCTTTTATTTTCCAAATACAACACAAAGCAAATAAAACAAGGCAATGTCTTTTTTAAATTATTATATTAA
>DWMZ01005289.1:0-11055 GCA_018249855.1 Eueides tales michaeli | reverse complement strand
TACTCTTTAATTTAGTTTTAAGGAAAATAATATATTATATTTAAAATATGACCAAAATATATACTGATTATTAACAAAATGTTACGAACATTTCGATATTGAGAAATTTAATTAATTGTTTTTTTTTATTATAAGAAGCTTAAGTTATAATTATATAAAATGAAATAATTATATAAGTCATATTTTTTTGCGCTATAAAGATTTCATTTTAAAATAATAAAGAAATAGTTTCACTGAGACAGGACAACATATCGCATTTACAGTCACACGTTTGCACAAATAACTTTAAAAAGTTATTTTTTGTTAAAATTACTTAACTACTTCGATTAGCCAACATTTGTTTAGTATTTGAACATTCAACTAGGCTAGACTGCCTATTGTTGCACTTTGTACTAAAATTAAATTTTATTAATGTTCTTACCGTAATTAACAAAAACGGCCAAAGTGTATTTTAGCTGTGCCTACTTTTAAAGAAATTAAAAATAAAGTTGAGAAAACTATGTCCAAGGAAATTTGCATACGCAAATTACTAATTGCATTCCATTGTATATAAACTTAGTTTTATGATAACCTGGCAGTAGACAGGTTATCATAAAATATAGTTAGTTAGGGTTAATAAAACAATAAAAATAAAATAAGATAAAATAAGGTTTTTCGCTCTATTTTTTCTTATTTTATATGAAAGTATAAAATTAAAAAAAAATAGAGTAAAAATCTCTTATTTTTTTAATATTTAAAAATCCTCTTACAATGTACTTACAACACACTATATAAAAAAATAAAAGAGGCTTGTCGGTGCGCAAAGAACATATATATATATATATATATATATATATATATATATATATATATATATATATATATATATATATATATATGTATATATATACGAGTATATATATATATTTTTAAGTTTTAGTCCACACTTAAGTAGATAAGGACAATTCTTTATTTAGAAAACATATAAAAAGTTATAAAAGCCCTGCTATATTAAATTTTTATGTTTTCTAAATAAAGAAGTTTTATATATTTTAATACTTTTTTATAATTTGTATCAATTTTATTAATTTTCCAAACACATATTTATTTTCGGAGTGGAAATTGAGACTTAAAAACTTGTTAAAAAAGAGTAATTTCTACCAAAAATTTCCATATATGTGCATAGTGATTTTTATTTTCGTATATAACTAAGCCACAATCCCTAATTATAATGTCAACGAGTGTAACACTATAATTCCGTTTGCACAATAATATGTACATATTATTACAATACTTACTGTTTAATGACGTACAACGAATAAGATAAATTATCGTCACACTTAATAAATAATCTTAGGCTTTCTTCTCATACCAAGCTGGTCTAGGATTTAGCGTGGATCTGTACGTTTTATTTTATACTTGATATTTTTTCCAGCTTCACGCTGTATCCCGCACATTGCAGGGTAGGCAGAGGGAACCTGGGAACCTAGTGGACACTCCATTACATTTACATTCCACACTTGCCATCCAAATTGAGGCATTGCGTGTTGAGTGGCGTAACACAACGCCATGTTTTGTCTTGTTACTAGAGCAACGAGAATACTTAATACTTCTTCGAGTTAGGATCGAATCCACAACCTGTCTGTTTACAGTCACACGCTTGTGCTGCTGCGCCACGACAGGCCTTTATACTTGATTGTCCATCCATTTTCTATTTGGACGGTTGTAAGCGGCGCGGGTTCGAGTCCAAGCGTTGAAATTTCTCTAAAAATACTCTCAACAAGTGGTAGCCGTTCTGACATTAGCTGTTAATATCTGTACTGATTTATTTTAGGATATTTTCTTACTTTTGATTATTGTCTTCTATACCACTTCAAGGCAGCCACGACATGTACTCCGTACTTGTACGTTCAAAATTTTGTACTTTGACCAAAATAAGCTATTCCATCTATATAAATATTTCTTTTCTTTGCACAAGCCAAAATCTATTATGAACTTTTATCTTCTAACACCCTTATTTTAGAAAGCGGGGAAGGTGACAAATTAAACGGTGAACCATTGCGGAAGGACGCTGAGACGATGGTATCTTTGGAGCGTCTTCATATCATCACTCGATTCAACCCGCTCGGGTCTTTACATTCACTTTCCAGAGGATCTAGGGCTAGAGTAAGTTTGTTTGCTTAAAATTACAAGTTTTTTAGCTGCACATTGCGTTCCACATATAGAAGGATAGGTAGAGGAACCTAGTGTAAAGACCGTCCAACAGACTTTTCCACTTTATGCCGAATTTTTGGCATTGCATGTTGAGCAAAGAAATTCAACTTCGCGCTTTGCATTACCACAGTGAAAAATAAAAACCCACAACCTATCGCGTTTACATTTACACGTTGTGTCCCTGCGACAGTCCGTCAGGACAGTCCTCAACAGTAAATATATTGTATGAAAAATTGGTTACAAGAATCTAATCTAATGGCAAATAGTGATATTGAAACTGTTTAATTGTTTACGTGTGTTGTGGGGAACGGAACGCAATGTCTTAACACTAGGTTCCCATGTTCCCTCTGGTTACCATATCATGTGCGGGAAGCTGAGAAAGAGAGAGAGAGAGAAATTATTTCATTGCAAATTAAACTATCTTAAACAATTTAATAGGTCTCCCGTAACCAAGAACTACTTACTGCGAAGTGCTCGAAATGTCGGGTTACCAAAAATATATAATGGGTTGGTTAATAAAAGTTATATCAATTTAAAATATTAAATTCGAAAAAAAATTGTATTCCTTTAGCTGAAATACCAGTTTTCAACATCTACATATTGTCTTCGAAGTCATAATATTATTGGAACATGAAAGTAATTGAAATTAGTAAATAAAATAGTGTGATTCAGCAGGCGAAGCCGCGAGCGGGCAGCTAATACTAAACAGCTTATAATAGTTTTATTTAAATATATATAATAATTACGAAAATGAAAGATTTTATAATATTATTCCAGCTCTCCCAAGGTGATATAAACGAGCTGTGCCGCAGTCGCAGCGGCAGCAACAGTCAAAGGAGATGTAGTAACATAGAAATTTCACCGAAAACCCCGCAGGGCTCCGCATCTAAAGTAGATTTACTACGATCAGCTTTGGAAATAAGCCATCAACAGGGAAAAGGACATATTATATCGAACCCCGTACTGTCAAGCCAGAATAGACCGCATCAGTATAAGGTGATTGTCTTTTCAAATAGAGCATTTCCCATTTTTTTTAGATTCACGCTGTATCCCACACATGGCTTGGTAGACAGAGGGAACCTTGTGGTAACACACTTCGATCCACTTCCGTTCTCACTTTCCGCCTAATTTAAGGCATTGCATGTTGAGTGGCGAAAAATGTTAAGTATTTAATTTTCCTCGTGTGGGCATCGAACTCACTATACTTGTACATATCAACAAAATCCTTAGCTCAAAGCTACACTTTGTGTTGGTACCGGAGGGAGATGACAATCATATATTCAGCCAAACTGAATTCACAAACTACTCGATGACAGTCAAATGCTGTTCCGTTTCGCCATGACGTCTTCTAAATAGAATAAAATATATTTTAACAGGTATTGTATTGCACTTACCAAAATAAAAATATTAAGTATAATTTAGCTATATTTAATGAAAAAAAAAGCTAAAGTTATACATATATGTATAATACACAGTCATTAATAATTTATAATATCAAACACCTATCTAGCGAGAATATTCTTTTTAAGCGTGCGACTGTAAGTGCGATAGATTTTGAGTTCCATTCCCACTCGAAGCCTAGAACCTAACTCTTGAAAAAAAATTAAAAAAAGATGTATATCTGTAAATTAATAATACCTTAAAGTAGAGAATTCAATTTCTTAAAGATAAATTCTAAGTATTTAATAGGAAAGAATGTGTCAATATAATTTATGAGAAACGAGGTAAAGTGTGGCGGACTCGGCCGAAAGTGGGGAATAGCCTTAATTTGCCTTAATTTGGAATACCACTAGGTTCCCAGGTTCCCTTTGCCTACGCTGCCATGTGCGGGATACAGCGTAAAACATAAAAAATACTAATGTATGCACGTAGTATTTTTTTTATCTAACAAATATCACAGATACTAAAGAAATATTCTTATTGAGCAAGAAAAATATTTACAACATTGCAATAATATTTTAATTAATATGTAAAACTACCAACAATTTCGTACAAAAAATATTAACGAACAAACAAAAGCATTTATTGAAATCTCAACACAAATATGTGTAATTCAAAACGAAACCTTGTTAAATGTACCATTTAAATTCCTATATTTAAACAATTTATCAGTAAGATTAGCTGAAATTTATAACATCGCTTACAGCGCAATAACGCAACTTGTAATAAATGAAAAATAAATTAAAAACATATTTTATGAATCAATAGAGTGCTGATACTGTATTTATATAGAAAGATATGACGTATAGTTATAATTTATTTGTTTTTACTTACATACTCGTGTATGGTTAGCCCTACGACGGCTTCGCCCGCTTAATTTTTTTTTCAGCTTCACGCTGTATCCCGCAAATGCTTAAATTTACTGTTGTATTATAGCCAAAATATACAAGATTTTCACATAAATTGTAATCTATTTATTTTTCTTATACAAATTATTTCTTATATTATTTCTTATATTATACAAATTTTTCTTATACAAATTATTTCTTATACAAATTATTTCTTATACAAATTATCTTATATCATCGTAAAATTTCATTTAAGTCCTTTCAGTAGTTATAGATACTTGAAAGTGAACTAACAATCAATTTAACTTTTTGTTTGTTTCAATATAAAGTTTTAGTCCATATTTAAATATAAAAGTTAGGAAAGTAGGATGGAATTGTTAACAGATTAAAGTATATGATGGAAATCTTTTTATTTACGAAGAATACTTTAAAAATATGAATACTTAAAAAATATCCCTTACGCAGAAACTAACTACTCGATTTTACCAAAATGTCCTCAGCTCTTACACTGCTAATGCAAGTTTATAAAAACAAAGCTAAGAAATAACACAATGAACAAAGATCAAACAAAGACATCGCAGACAGACAAGACAGTACATCAAACTTATGATACCCCTTTTTGCGTCGGTGGTTAAAAATACTTTTACTTTATTTAAATAAATTAGGGCGGTGAACCTGTAACCACAATTGCAACGCCGTTAATTAAGTAGAAAAAAGTAACCACTTTACAAAATACAGGAGAGGAGTCTTTCAATTTTCAAGTACACTTCTTTCTTTTCGTATTGAGTTTTGTTTACTTTGGAAGAGACATATAGACTTAGGAGGCCAAATATAACATTGAATAATTATAATTCTCATCAATCAATATATTAAACCATTTCGTCTTAATGGACTGGCGTAGCGATACAGCCTACGACTGTAAATGTGACAGTTGTGGAATGGATTAGAGGACAAATTGCGGCATTGGGTTTTAAGTTATGCTACTCAATACGCAGTGTCTGCTAAATTCGTTGGAAAGAGGAGAGGCCATATAACAAGATTTCCTTTGCCTACATGAGACAACGCAAAGGTTATAAAAAAACTGAATATATACAATGTATTGATTTAGACTTACGAGTATATTTAATTGAATGTTATTTAAATGTCATTGATCTCCAGGCTAAGTTCTAATAATCAATTTCTTCCAGCTAGCAAACAGCGCACCAAAGTTAACCCAGCGCAACAACATCTCTCAACCGGCGCTCTTCGAGTTCGACCGCCGCCGCGACTCCATTCCTGAAGAGGCGGAGGAGGAGAGGCCCGCGAGGCCCGCGCCTCTCGCGCCCCCTGCACCACTTGCACCCCCTGCTCCTCCCACCAAGACCAAGAGTGCGCACCTCCCACCTCCTACCTACGACGAGGCCACGCGGGAGAAGAGGAACAGCTGGCACTCCGACGACAGCACACCCACTTGATTAGTGAGATGGAGATATTGTCTTAATATATGTTGTGTGTTAACGTTATGGAATTGAGATTAAATGTTTTTTTAAGATCTTTCTCTGTTTTATTTGTTTTTTTGGGTTAGGTGACATCAGAATATGAAAAGTATGACATTTGTAATAGAAAAAAATACTTAGACGATCACTCCGAAAACAAAATATTTAAGATTTTCATTTTCCTCGCTCTGTTAACGTACTGCTACTTAATACGCAATGCCTCAAGAATTCGGCAGAAAGTGAAAAACGTAATGTCTAAACATAAGGTCCTAAGTTCCTTCTGCCTACAAGTGTTTACCGCGTGCACCTCAACACCCATGGAGCCCATGACGAGGCTACAATGGACAAGAGGAATAGCTAGCATACCGAGGATAGTACAGTCAATTAAAGAAAAGTTTATGTTACAAGGAATATTTTTTTTAAAATATTCAGTACTTTTATTTCCTTTTTGTAAGATTATATGTGAACATGTAAAATTGGTTGTAAGTTCTAACTCTATATAATACATACATGTGATCTATTCAAGTGAGTGTTTTAACATTACAAAAATGTTGTTCCCTGTTGTTCTAAATAAGTAAAGTAAAAACGATTTAGGGACTATGGATGGTGAAATCTGTAAGACTAAAAATGCGTTCGTTATACGATACAACGAGGCCATATGATAGTAGAGATATAGCTGGCACTCTGACGATAATACAAACAGCCATTTGAGTATATTGTGTTGAAATGAGAAAAGGATTTGCTGACGATATACAAGGGGCGGCTGAAAAGTTCTGAGCGTAGGGTATAAAAAATGCTGTTAGAAGTGTATAAAAAAAATATTTTTCTTTATAATCTTTCTGTACTTCAACGCATTTTTTACATTTCTCGTAAAGAACTTTTATGCCAGTGAGATAACACCCTCTTTGTCTTCGAAATGCTCGTCCACAGTAGCCTTCATGTCTGCATCGTTCCAAAAACTTCGTCCTCGTAGGTCTTTCTTCAAATTGTAGAACAGGAATTAATCACTAGAGGCCAGGTCTGGACTGTAAGGTGGGTGGTTGATTTCTTCAAACCCTATCTAAGCCAGGGCACGCCCACTCCCTTCGCAATCCCAATAAACTGTGGCCATGAGTTTGGATATTTCCGCTTAGAATTTCCGTAGCGGCTTTTCTCCCTTTTCTCTCCATTGCATTGTCTACTGTTTTGACTCCGGGTCGTACTTCCAGATCCATGTTTCATCGACATTGACAATTTGAGAAATAATATCTCCAGGAAAACGATAAGTCACACATGTCCAAAAACAGCGGCCTCTGCAGTGTCACTGGGTTTTGTGGGAGGCCGCGCTAGAAGAGCTCTGACCTCGGCCTTATCATCAGATTGAGTGACTCAAAGAGTTTCTACGAAGTCGCAAGAGCGTCTCCTGTAAGACTCGGACCTTGGCTTGCGTACTTCGTTTGTAGTGGAGGGCTTTGCTTCGCTCTACCCGAGCTAGGCCTACTGGATAGGGCTCTTAATGCCCTTTTGGAATTTTGGGTTTTGCACCCCTCGCGCCTAGGCGCGCTTGGACTGGACCTCGTCTCCACCCACGGGGACAGTATGAGTAACGTGTGCGTTTACGTTTGTGAATAGCTCTACCTATGTGTATGGCGTTATTTGCGACTGTAATGGGGTCAGCTTTATCGAAAAGAACATTGCGCGGTCTACGGTAGACCTTAGTAACGGGAAGCGGATAATCGCAATAATCGCGGATATAGCAGATAAGCATTAGATTCTGCTTTATATCGTTGCAAATAGATATAAAGTTGCTAGAGAACTTTAAAATTACATCTGGCGTTTCTCAAGGCCCGCATTTAGGACCCTTGTTGTTTAACATCTTTATTTATGACCTGCCAAATACAATTCATATTCGAGGATGATCTTAAAGTCAGTTCATGAAAGCCATCTCTCTCTCTAGCTTTTTTTCCTTCGGTGATTACTAAATTGCAGAGGCTTAGCCACCGGCGCAGGGTTGCTTTGTGGTCTGTTTGCATGGCATACATTTTGGTGAGTGTATCTCATAGAACTCCTAGGAATATAGCATCTGGATATGCCTAACGTACAGTCGATACGCTTTAGGGCTGCGTTATTCGCACAGCGAGAGAATGTAACTCATTGCCGGTGTCTGTATTTCCTCTGTGATACAATTTTGGGGTCTTCAAAAAAATGTACAAATTCGGTGAGTGTGCTTCACCGTAGACCGCATCTTAGCTTGACATTAGACTGGATGTGGTCAAATGCAACCTATTACAGTTTAAAAAGTAAAAAGTAACCATCAACGACTTCAGCGATATCAGACATTTATCAAAAGCAATTTAAACCAAAATCTGTAGGATAATTCCCGTGGACATACAATTGTAAAATTTAAAAAAAAAATAAAGAAAAATATCCTTGAAGTGAATTTTTATAGGTACTACAATAGAGCAAATTTGTAGTTTGTCAAGTTGCCGCCGTATAATGAAAACCTATAGGGTATATCTTGTTCACTTAGATTTATATGAAGGAAAAAAATGAAACCCACATTAAATGTAGATAAAAACTATTACGAATTATAATTGAATTTATTTTTATATTAATAAATGCATCACTACACCCGCGAGCTAAATACAGCGTATATATTTTATGATTTTACAATTATTTATTTATATAGTAACTATTTCGTTATTTGTTACCTTAAATTGTTGACCCTGAATGATTTAGTGAATATTATTCATACTAAACATACTTGTGTATTTTGAATAAGTATCTATTAAGATCACGTACATAAGTACCTTTTTTAGCATTGAAATTTATATATATTTTAAAACAAAAATATACAAATACTGAAGATTTTTTTTTTTTTTCATAACATAACACAGCAAAATTAAATGTTTAATACATATTATCATGGTCATACAGAAAATTAGTTATATATTATAGAATTTCGTTGCTTACATAAAATGCTATTTGTCAAATATTTTACATTATTATTATAAAAATGATGACTAACATGTTGGGCTAGATAGCAATTGAACACTGTGAAAGTGGATACAAATTTTGTATTTAAAATTATATGTTCTAATTAATTTGATCTCATCGTTAAAGCGCCTCGTCTCTAAAACAAATAACAGTGTATTTTTACCATTTTTAAAGTGTTAATCCACACTTAGGAAAGAAAAAAACTGTTGGACAGTTTCCAACTGTTTCATTCAAATTTTTATACGTTTTTAAATTTAGTAAATAACAATATATTTTGGTTATTTTGCTCACCTTTCATGATGATAGAAATATAAGCTAAAACGTTAACGAGTAAGTTAAAAAGTTAAAGCCATCTATGTATTACGTAGCAGGTTACAGGGTTAGATACTGTATAATATTTTTTAAAAATGCTTAAATCAATTTATACATCCTCGGGACAGTTTTTCTGATCTGTTTTCAAAAAAAGTTTCGCATTTATGTTCTTGTCTTTAACAATGTCGCGAACTTTCTTCACTATTTCTTTTGAAGGCTCTCTTTGCCTTGTCAGGATCCAGGCATTCACTGAAAATGTTAAAAATAAATTTTAATTTGAATTTATTTAACTTTGAGTTTTTAAAAGACAGACAGGCAAATGCCAACGTATGATTCATAGATATTCATCACCTGTATCCCGCATATAGCAGGATAGGCAGAGAGAATCTGGGAAGCTATTCTCAAGACCTTCCACTACCTGTCGCGACAGTCGCACGCTTGTGACCCTGCGCCATGACAGGCCTCAACAATTGATTTTCATAAATATATTTTTTGAATACCAAAACATATGCGAGTAATCCAGCACAAAATGTATTTATAAGATTTTCGCGATTGTTACACATTTTAAATGAAACTTAAAATGTATAACAATCGCGAAAATCTTATAAACGGATTAATGCCGTATATTGATTGTGTAACATTTTTGGAAACCTAACGTTTCGAACAATTTACAATAGTCCGTGGTCACGGGTAGACTGTTTCACAAAATGTTTTTATTTAAAATAAGGTTATGTTTGATTTTAATGTTTTTATATCTTCGCTTACTTTTAATTTTGTAATAGTATTGTGTTAAAATACTTATTGCTTTTTCCGTTACTCACCGAGGAGGACCTTCCGGAGGCCATGTATAAAGAGGTTGATGACAGTGGACGAGGCGAAAGAGGTATGCCGAGAAGAAGAACAGAGCACCAAACGCTACGCGTTAGCGCTCCGTTCTCTAAAAATAAAGCGTGTTGATAAGTAAGTATAAAACTAAAACTTACTAGAACGAAAAGATCCAAGTTCTAAGCAACTCCATACTAGCGAGTAATTGTCATAGTCGCTGTCTATCACCCAGTATGGCGCGTCTGGAGCTAGTGGCTGAGACGGGAATCGAACTAACAACTTGCTTCCTGGATTGGGTGACTGCTGTTTTGCCACCCCCTGTATTTGTCCTGGTAATCCGGTGCTATTAAAATTGTAAATTTGTTGTTTAAACATATATTTTTAAACATCGTTAATAAATTACTGAATTCACAGAATCAGACTGCAGAATGTTTTGTCGCATATTGTGCAATAAGTTCTAGTAAACTTTTTTTAAACAACTATAAATTCCGGGATGAAACCATAAAAAAATTAACTTTGAACTCTAAACTATCACCATTTTTGTGTATATCAAATAAACTTTTGCTTGAATGAACATAGAACTACCACCGGCTCGGAATACTGTTCTGCTGAGACGAGCCGGCAAGAAATTCAACAGTTTCTCTTTTCAATATTGGGATTACAAATTCAATAAAATTTGTTTAATACAATGGTGGCAATCCTGCATTAAATTTAAGTAATCTTAATTAAATACATGATTATCCTTCACATATTCTTGGATAGTGTACCTACTTAGATTTCCTAGTTAACATACATAGTTATAACAGTTACTTTAAATTTCTGCAGTGGCAAATTCAAAATACATTTCGGAATACTAACCTAAATAAATAAATATATATATATATATATATATATATATATATATATATATATATATATATATATATATATATATATATATATATATATATATATATATATATATATATATATATATATATATATAT
>DWMZ01005288.1:0-11056 GCA_018249855.1 Eueides tales michaeli | reverse complement strand
TATATATATATATATATATATATATATATATATATATATATATATATATATATATATATATATATATATATATATATATATATATATATATATATATATATATATATATATATATATAAAATTCCTATAAATTATATACTTAGTTATATTATAGTGGCGAAGAATGAAATATTTATAAAAGTAGTTTGGGTCAAAAATTTACTTATGGGAAAAAAATCCAAATTGGTGGTAGAACAACACAAAATCTAATAATAAAAAAAAATATTTTTTTTTTATTTGTAATTCGATCTTACCTTAAATAATAATGGATAACCGCTAATTAATCAAAATATATAAATATTAAAAATAATAATTTTAAGAGTGTCATGAGATTCATAAGACACTTATGTATCAAGATCACGATGTATCCTGCACGTGAAATATTAATAAATAAACTATTGTTAAGTCACTCCGTTCCGTTTCCCATTATCCGTTTTTTACATTGAGTTTAACGCATTGCGTGTTGAATGGCGGAACTCAACGCCGCACTTTGCCTTACTACCAAAACGAAGTAATTAAAATAATAAATATTTCATTTTATGTAATATACGTCTAATATTTTAATTACTCTCAATTTCCGGTCCTAAAGTAGCCGTTTTACTAATTGTATCTATAATACTTTTTAAATTGCACTGTAACATATTATAAAACCTGTTCAGCGTATCCGATTTTATATATCGCTAGTACATATCTGTAGCTTGGAACAAGTTTTAATTAAGTTATAGTCAAACTTGATGTGGGTTGAGCTAATTAAACATGAATTTGCACAAGTGTTCGGAGACTCCGTCGTGGCACAGTTGTAATGTCTGTCAGATTCGTGTAATTGTGCGAGTTCAAATACTATATAATATTTACCTATATCAAAATAAAGGCTTGTTGTGGCGCGGCACAAGCATACGAGGCTATGGATTCGATCCTCACTCGAGGAAATTAAATGTTTTATTGTATCGTTCTAGTAACGAGGCAAACTGTTACGTAGAGTTCTGTCACTATACGGTGTTAGCACTAGGTGCCCAGGTTTCTTCTGTCTATACCTTCTGCTTTGTCATAGGGATACAGCGTGATCCTAGGTCTAGTTTCTTTTCTGTTTCCTAAATAAAGATCTTTTGAAAAATATAAATGTTTGCGATTTTTACGTATTTAGTAAAACTCTTCGTATATTTAGAAATTTATTTCTTTGGAAACCCTTTGCAGTAGTCCCTGGTGTTGGATAAACTGAGTCAGTCTACCGAATATGCACGGTTAATACGGTTAATAATTTTCCTTTTACAAGAAGTAATATTGATTAGAAAATACCTAACGTAAAGTAATAACATGTATAAATGAAATTCTAGAATTTTTTACATATTTCAAATTTGTTTTTATGAAACTATAAACACGATAGTAGAAATCCACAGCTTTTTCGCTTAAATAATGGATATAGTTCTTAATTTACTTGATTTATTAAATTTATTGTACAAACTGGTATTATATCACCCTATTAAATACTATTAAATGATTTACCGGAGTGCACGTCAGTCATCAGTGCAAGTCTTTATATATTTCAGTGATATTTTATATGTTTTTTTGTTCAGCATCGCGCTGTATTCCCCACATGGAAGGGTAGGTAGTGGGAACCTGGTAGCCTATATATATATATATATATATATATATATATATATATATATATATATATATATATATATATATATATATATATATACCTAGTGTTAAGACACTCCGTTTCACTTCCGTTCCCCACTTTCCGCCGAATTTGAGGCATTGCTTGTTGATTGTGGAACATTATCCCGAGTGGGAATCGAATCAACAACACCACTACTACTATAGCACTTACAGTAGGTACACACTTGTGCATCTGCGCTATGACAGCCTCTATAGACCAATTAAAATTTTTAGAAAAAGCTTTTTTATTATTCATTTTCACATCCTAAACTAAAGGAATTTTAAGGAAGTGAAATTACAATTTTAAATTAACTATAACATATTTCATAGAAACGCAAGGACATTTACCGTATGACTAATAATAATCTGTGTAAACTGCCTTCAGATAGTATCAAACATCCGGTTGAATATAATTAAATATAGTTAACATGTAAGCGTACATATTTATACCGTTAAAATTAATCGATAAATACCAATTATTTTTAAGGTTCCCTACTCCAAAAAAAAGGAAACTTTTATAAATAATAAGCTCACTTTATTTTCCATCTGTATTTTTTTATCAGGCAAACAGTTGCGTTCAGTTCTGACACTACACGAAATGTCTCCAGAACTTCGCAGAAGGTGTGTAATGGAAGTCTCTTGACGATAACTGTGTTAACACTGGGTTCCCAAGTTCCTTCTGGCAACGCTGCTATGTACTAGGGATACAGTGTGATCTTCGGTCCTGAAAATATAATAATGCTTTGGTTTCTTTTCTGTTTCATAACTCAGATCTTTTAAAAAAATGTAAATCTCAGATCTTTACCATGTCTGTATCTCCATCACAGTCTTCTTCATTCTTCACGTTCACATTCTTTTTCTGTAGTCAGTATGTTGTTCTGTTAAGATCACTATCTCATCTGAGTGTGAAATCTTGTGGAGATATCAAGTTGAAATTAATACTAGATGTTTTACTCTAGAGTCCCTTGGAGCATAGAAAAATAAAGAATTAGAATGATATTTGACTTGTAATCAAAACTTAAAATATATCTCCCCTGATCTAGATCGATCAGTTTACAGTCATGAAATTTATACGGAATTCTATTTCGGCATGTCCTTATTACACTTGGTCGATAATGTATAAATGTATTTGAATTTTTTGGCGTTCTGTATGTATTAATTTCACTTTCATCATAATTTTTTGACACAAAATATAGGGGCAACTTCGTTAATGTTACTTTATTTACACTTTTTTTCATCTTCACGCTGTATGCCGCACATGGCGGGGTAAAACTAAGAAACCTAGTGTTAAGACATACCTTTCCGTTCCCCACTCTCCGCCTACATTAAGGCATTGCGTGTTTAGTAACGGAGCTCAACGCCGCATAGTATATTAACAAAATATCTTTTAAGGATTAACTATACATTATATTGAATACACTTAAATTATAATTTTTAACGCCAAAATTCAGATTCCTTAACAATGCTATAAAAAGTTAAAACTGAACAAGAAAACTATTGTTTTGATGACGATATTATTGAGTTTGATGACGTCGAACTCATAAAACCATATTGTCTGTACTTTGTCACAAGAAACTACATTCCATAGCGTACCAAGTACATACGTCAGTGTTAAATCCTTTAGAATACTAATATCATAGATGAGACAATCGTTATTATTATTTTATTTAGCTTCTCACACATGTAATGTAGGCAATACAGAGGGAACTTGGGAACCTAGTGGACACTTACGTTCCTCCCCACTTTCCTTAATTCTGAAGGCATTGCGTGTTGAGAAAAATATATATAAATATATAACTATAGATTTTTAATTTTCTTTTCTTTTCACGCTGTATCCCGCTCGAGGCAGAGTAAGTTTTTAATCTTTAGGCTTTATTCCATATATTTACCCTGTATACCCTACCCTATAATACCCTAGTATACATAATGTTCAAATTCCGTTTCAATTTTCCCCTCAAACTCAAAACATTGCGTTTTAATGTTAACACGCTATATAAGTAATAATATTTATAACTTAATAGAATTTTTAAAATTCAATAATCCCCTGACCAAAAATATCACTACCACAATGATGGGGCAATGTGCTTGTAAATCTTGACCTGGTAATCCGATTTTTACAAAACATAACTAATAACAAATGACAGCTATAAAAAAAAACTGCTAGCAAAAAAAAAAGCTACGGAGCCACAGATAGACATACATACAGACAGTTTAAATAACACCCCTCTTTTAACGTCGGGGGTTGGAAAAATTAAAAACATTTTAAATATTGAAAACCCAGATTTATCACGACGGCAGGATAGTTTTGTATCTCCCAATAAAGTTACTTATTTCTCCACTTATTAATTTTAAACGTGCATTTATTAGAAAAAAAATTCAAACTAAAATGGATAAATTTCATAAAGTGAATGTAAAATAATTAGTTGAACGAGAAAATTTTAATTAAAGTCCCCAACTCAGTTTGATATTGTATTACGTAGCGTACGGTAGATTCAGGTCTTTTAGACCCTTTTCTATGAAGCTATTCCACAATGATAGTAATTGCCATTCCCATTCACTGGACCTAACTGTAGCCTAGATCTTTTCATGGCTGACTGTTCAAACTGGTGAAAATTGCTTATTCGAGATTAATATTATTTTTTTTCAGTCTCACCCTTGGCAGAAGTATCCTCTTTGTTTCCATTAAGACACTTCTGTTCACTATTCGTTGAACTTGAGGCATTTAGTTGTTAATTTGCAGAACTTAACGCCGCGCTTTGTCTTATTGTTCGTAGGTAAAAATGATAATATTAAATATTTCATTTCCTCGAACGTTCACAGACCCACGCTGCCCTTACGCCACGACAGGCTTCAGGCCTCAATATTATTTTTGTATGTGAATTATAATTAGTACATTTGGAACGGAAGTGGAACGGAGTGTCTTAACACTAGTTCACTTGGTCTACCCTGCCTTGTGCGGGATACAGCGTGAAGCTAAAAAAGAAATAATAATTGGTATGAATTAGTTATTTTTTATTTTACAATTTAAGACTGAAATTTAAATGATAAGAAAATATTTCATTTATTTATGTTGTGACTGTCATGCCGCAACTACCCTTGTGGGTTCGATCTCAATCGCGGTAACGAATTTCTTTATTTCCGCTTCTCTAACTATGTTACGTGGAAATATGCGGCATTGATATTTCTTAACATAAGTTTCTGAGTAGCGAAACATAACACTGCGCTGTCTGTACATGGCATATATCTTAAAAAAAATTATAGGGGGACGTTTATTACTACGGTTATAGCGGTTTTTAAAGATTTTTGCCTGTTTCTTTGTGCGTTTGTACGAGATAATCTTAGAAATGCCAGATTCAAATGAAATTTTCACTTTTATACTTTGGTAACTTTTCTTCGTCATTAAGTATTTGTTTTGTTCAAATCGGTTAATACATAAAAATGTTATATCAATTTAATAATATGAAACTGCACTAATTACTTAAACTTTCCTGTTCATTTGGTGGAAATTTTAGTTTTCAATGAATATATATATATTGTCTTTAAAACGATATGATTCTTAGAGTGTTACTCACGCGTAAGGGTCGCTAGTCTCTAATAAAATCATACTTTCCTGTAAAATGAACCCAAAACCATTCAATTCTACGCCACTGAGCCTCGTGATAGAGACCTCATAGTATCCACTTTTCTTTTTGTTATAATAATAATTACAATTAGGATTTAATCGCCCTTTTCTCTTTCGCCGCTAAAGTTAAGTACTATTGCGAATTGCATTAGTTTAACATCTATCTAAAGTTTCAATGACCGCTTAACTACACTCTCAATTAGTGGCATTGAATTCAAGAGTTAGTTAACTGATATTCTTGTAGTATCACATTAATGTAAGGAGCTTTTTACATGGATATGGTTTAGAATTGTGAATTTCTATGTAATACCATATACGTATATTAATAACAATAATATATCACAAAAGAAAAAAATCGCTTAACGAGATAAATAGATTGCACCTGTTACTTTACGAGACAGTGCATATTGGGTGATGGAACTCAACGCGATTCATCTGGTGGACGTTTGGTAGAAGGTCTTAACACTAGGTTCAGTTCAGTTCTTTAATTATGGCGTTCCGAGTGTGCCAGTAGAGCACAGAATCACTTTGCCAGTGACACGTTGAATGGAGAATACACGAAGGAGGTTGTACGGTAAAAAAAAAGAATAAATACACAATTTGACACATGTCAAAAAAGATTCAGTATGAATGAATCTATACAAAATATAAACATAGAGGGTTAGTAATAGAGAATATTTTACAATAATGTTAGCTTACAATTTTATTTTGTTATACCTAATATATTTACAAACAAATTTACATAATGGACTAAACACAAACATTAACAAACATTGAACATTAAGGGGACGGGGAACTTTATAAGGAAGAACATCGTATAAGGGTGGATTAACATAGGGCAGGTGAAAAGGATGTGAGAAGGGGAACCGTCGTCCAGGCCACATTCACACAGTGAATGGTCCCTGACCCTGATCTTAGCCAGGTGTACAGGAGTACATGCATGTCTGACACTAGGTTTCCTCTGCCTACCCTGCTTTGTACAGGAAATAATGTAAAGGTAAAGAACATAATTACAACTGTTTTCCTCTGTCACTTTTGTATTATCACCGCGTCGTCTAATATATAAGCTATACAATATTTAAACTAAAGAAGACTATAGGATTGAATGACCAAGTAACTAGCATAGCTCGAATCAATGTTTACTCGTTTGTAATGTATACTCTTTTACAGCAAATGATACAAAAGGAATATTTTATGCTAGCCAGTGGTAAGAATCTATTTCAATTTTAATTTAACCATTCGTACATTATCAACTTGACTTGATGATACCTAAAACATCTTACAAATCAGTGTTTATCTTGGTTCTATCTTGTCTAATTTTTGGCATATATTGTGCTTTTTCTTAAGAAATAAAATTAAATACATTAATAGACTCATATGTCTTATTTTTTTACCATTGTGCTGGAATAGGTAATTCCTGGCTGAAAACGCAATGGTTGTGGGTTGGATACCCGTTCGTTGAAATAAATTATTTTTAAGTCTGGCAAGATAAAGCTCTACATTGAATTCCGTTATTCAACCATCTATGTCTCAATTTAGAAAAGAAAGAAGAAAGGAGAGTGTCTTAACACTAGAGTAACTCTCCCTACCCTCACATATGCTGGATAAAACGGGAACCCAAAAAAAAAATCCCCAATATTTCCTTAAGTAGTCTGTAAAAGTAAAATGTACTGCTGAAAATGACTTGACAGTGACATAATGATGATGATGTGATTGATTGATACTTGACATCACTAATGGCGACGTTTCCGCGACTGTCTTTTCAACTATCTTTCTAACTAGGGTCACTTCAGTTAACAGTTTAATAGCAAACTCGACCTTTTAAGTACCTATTGTGTGAGTTTAGGATCAAAAGCCGGACGTATTAGACGCGTTCATTGTTTGAAATTGTGGATATAGTGAAAAAGTATATTTTCTAGTTTGCCTGAGGTCTGTCGTATTGCTGGGACGCAAGTATAAGAAACTGTAAACGGGACAGTTGATATTTAAAAAAAAAGGTGGAAGATATTAAGATTTTTACTAATTTCCAAATGTTAATCCACACTTGGGAATGAAAAAATAAAAATTTGAACCCACGCCTCTGGGAAATTGTCCAAACGCTCTGATCACTAAGCCATACGTTTAAATCCTGCTACGTTCAAAAGAAGGATTAAAGAAGCGATTTACGGCTTGTTTTCCTTACTGTTACCTTGCTATGTGTTATAGAAATCTAATTGACAGTTTAAGACCTAAAATCTTTTTAAAGCCAAGATGTTGTGGTGACTTTTGAAGTAATTATTTTTTATTGTATATTTTTTTATTCTGTATTTTTACATACTATTTTATTATTTTCGTACACGATTTAAACCCGCTAGAACATTTCGTTTTTGCCTATTTTTTACTATATTCACGTGGGAAAATTTAAATAATATACTCATACATATGCCGTATATAATTAAATAGCTAATAGGCAGGTAATTTAAACGGCGTACACAAAAAATATTACGCAATTAAAAGGTTAAAGTCGTTTGTGCGTTTTCACCTGCCTTATGTAATTTAACTGTCACATTCTTAGTAAAGGTTGTGATGTTGTTTTTTTTTTATAACTTTGCATTTAAACAGGTGTAAGTGTTAATTTTTTTAAGTGTCCCGCATGACTATGTAGGCAGACGGAATCTGTGATCATGATCATAAAAACATCGTACCCTTTTAAAATATTTCACTATATTTATTTCTTTTTTATATAATTTTACACACTTTTAAAAACTATGTGGAGCATAAGATTCATGTTTAAAAGCCAATCATAAGTATAATACTTTTTCTTAGCTTCACACTCCATCCAGTACATGGCAGTTAGGTTACGGAGAGGTTATAGAAATTTGGGACCTGGTGTTAAGACACTCCGTTCCTTTCTCCATATTTCTCAGAATTTGTGGCGCTTCTGTAGGTATACAAGTACAATAATCATAATTATAGCTTTTTTTTAGTACTGCTTGGCAAATGTAAATAACCTACTAATGTTATAAATTTGAACGTTTGTTTAACTTTCACGCAAAAGAAAACTAAACGGATTCTGATGAAACTGCAGTAATATAGTTATACAACACAATAACACAATTTTTGTGGAGATTTATTATAATTTGGTTATAATATAACAATTACTTTAAGCGTGTGTGTGTGGTCGCTAATATTAAATATACGGAACGTAGACCATAGTGAAAGTGTACATTGACAATATTTACATAAAAGTGTTATCATATTATATCATTAAATATTAAATAAAATATATTTATTTGTTCATTTTTATAAATTTTAAAGAAGCTTTTATTATAATTTGTTCTGATAATCTCGGCGTTAAGTTACGCTACTCAACACGCAATATCTCACATTCAGCAGAATGTGGGGTAAGAAATCGAATGTACACTATGTTCCCAGGCCTTTCCTACCCTGCCATGTAGATAAACTACTTTATAAAAATATATTGTAAAGGCCTAAAATATTCTAGGGTATACAATAACACTAAAATAATCTAGAATTGTTTCAGATTAAAGTTTAAAGATACCAACCACAGTAAACCAAGAAATAATAATTACAATTACACTCGAGTGTAGCGAGAATTGTATCTCGGAATGCGCGATGAATCCTAAATGCGAAAGCAGTGTGACCTAAAATCGGATTTACCCGGCCATTGCTATGATAGTATAGAAGTATTTAAATCTTCTTTTTAAGACTGCCCGTTAAAAAAATATACATGTTATTAATTATAACATAAAATAAAAAAATACATATAAGGCCCCTGCGCCATTACATTTACTACAATATTTGATTTCCTCGAGTGTGGATCGAATCTACAACCCGTTCAAAGTCACGCAATGAGTGACGGAACTCAACGCCGCCTTTTGCCTTTTTACCAGAGCGAAAAACATTAAATATTTACATTGAAAATATTTGTTTTGTATTGTACTTTTAATATTTAATAAAAAATAGAACAATAGTATAAAAAAATCATTTAGTCCTTAAACAAAAGCGGATAACTCTTCATTCCTTTCCAGTCAATGGCTACAGCTTAAAGTGCTCGCGTGTTCGATATATCGAGAAACAATAAACTTTTATAGTTTGCGGTTTGCGCACGATTTAAGGTAATGTACAATGTATGTTATATTTAGTTGTTCATGTGCCATTTGGTGGGAAGTATCTGGATGAAACCGGAAGTGGATTACAACCGGAAGTTACTACTTCATATCCTGTAAGCAATTGTAGTTTTTTTATGTATGTATGCAAATGTAATAGAGGTGAAAATTTTGTTTGTTTTAACGCGCTAATCTCAGGATCTATTGATTGAACGTTAAACTCTTAATGGCATATTAAATGACACTTAAGTATTTTTTTTTTCTATATCTTTTGTGGAAATAGAATGCTTCGTGATTGGTATCGGTGATATATATTAGAATTAAATTATTATGAAAAAATAGTGTCTCACTTTTACGGGCAAAAATAATATTAAGACACTCCGTTCCCTACTTTTCGCCCAATATTTGAGACATTACGTGTTGTGTAGCAAAACCGTGCCTTGCCTTTATTTAACACGCTGTCTCGATACACTACGACGACGGTCAGACATTTTATGTAACAATCGTGATATGACTGCTCATCGCCTTTCGCTCATATCATTCAAAATCATTCAAAAGATTCATATTATATAATATTAACAACTTTTGTCTCTATTCTTTATAAATATTTATCATTTTTTTAGTTTCACACTCTTTCCAGCACATAGCCATTTAGGCAAAGGAAAACTGGGAACCTAATGTAGTCATCCGCGCTTTGCCACATTACCCTTGCTCAAGCGGAAATCGAACCAACAACCTATCGCGTTTACAGTCGCACGGTCTGTTCCTATGCGCCACTACAAGCCTCAAATATTCATACTTTATTATAAAGCCTTTACTGTTTTTGTCTCTACTCCATCTATATCAATATATTTCATTGTAAAAAATAGCTATTATATAATATACGTTACGTATACGTTCTCTGAAGGAACAGGCTTGCTCTATGGTAACTTCCAAACTTGGCTCTACATAAAGAATGTTTGTTGGTCATTTATGGATAGCCCTTACTAGGAACAGTTTCCTTTTAAGTTTTAGAGAAAAAAAAATAATGGGCACTTGCCACATGACTAGGGGATAAAATATGAAAGACAAGTTTTTCTTAGTATTATAAAAGCTATATATATATATCTGTGGTTAGAAAGTGTTAGTACATGAGATAGTTGTGAATTCGATATTGATGCGGTATAATTTTTATTTTACCTTTATCTATTTTTTGAGGCCTGTTGTAAGGCGCAGCAGCACAAACGTGTGACTGTTACCGACAGGTTTTGGGTTCGATGCCCACTCGAGGAAATGAATTGATATTTTCAATGGACGGAAAGTGGAGAATGGAAGTGGAACGGAGTGTCTTAACACTAGGTTCCAGGGTTCCCTCGCCTACCCTGCATCGTGCGGGATACAGCGTGAAGCTAAAAAAAATCTATTTTTTACCGTATAGCCCGTGCATAGCAGATCATGAGAGATTTATTTATCTCAATATCTACAATTGAAACATTGTCTTGGATGGTATATTTTTTTGTGCTAGTAGAATTTGTATAGCAAGCGTTTTTTATTTGGTATTCCCCTTATTTGTTAATTTTGCTGTTACTCAATATTTGTCGGCTTAGCGGCTTAAAAATATATCATTCGTAAAAATTTCAACTTT
>DWMZ01005287.1:0-11059 GCA_018249855.1 Eueides tales michaeli | reverse complement strand
GAATAAAACGGTATAGTGGAAGTATAAAATATTATTTATCTCAGCTTACATAGTAAAAAATGTCCCATTGTATAGTCAGGGTAGCAACGAAACGTTATGTGTGATTTAATATAACCTATGGTTTTCTAGAAATAGATCATCAAGGAACCAATAGTCTCGGAGACTAGCGCGTGAAAACAAATTCAAATTCAACAAAGGCGCCTACAAGTAATAAGATGTTATAAATACGTATAATAAGTCCAGAGTCCAGAGGCTTGTCGTGGCACAGCAGCACAAGCGTGTGACTGTAATCTGTTGTGGGTTCGATCCCCTCTCGAGGAAATTATATATTTAATATTTTCAATTTAAATATGTAACGTTTTCATTTGTTTACTCTGGTACAAGCGAAACGCGGCGTTGAGTTCCGCCACTCAACATGCAATGCCTCAAATTCGGCGGAAAGTGGAGAATGGAAGTGGAACGGACGGACACTAGGTTCCCAAGTTCCCTCTGTCCACCCTGCCATAGGCGGGTTACAGCGTGAAGCTCTGCCTGCCTTAAAAGTATAGTATGTTAATAAAAAGAGCATTTAAAAATCTTAAACTATACTTTTTGTTCAATGAGATGGTGAAAGAAAAATATTAATAATAATTATTTAGCTAGATATCGAACTGACAACTATGTTATCTTCGTAAAAGGTTTCCTTTCTTAGAAATAAACATGTTTTCCGCGTCTTGTGATTTAGAGATATAACCTAATAACAAATGGTGACGTTGTTTTGTTTCCGCCTACCGTGACAAAACAGTACCAATTTGTCTTAGCCAAGCCCGTATATCAAACATTTACTTTACCGACTGTGAATGTCTATAATAAAAATTATGGATTTTGTATAAGTATAGAATGTTATTTACTTAAGTGTGTAAATAATTCAAACACATCTTTTCTATATGTCAGAAATCAATATATTATATAACAGACAGATCTCATAAGTGCAAGGTAGATATAATTGATATATCATTAATCGAATAACAAAACTTATAATAAAACTTGGAGTAGTGCCTGGGGCTTGCGTGCGGTCTTGTAAACACAGGGCCCCCTTTACAACGCACTAACACTCGCTTTCACTGCTCTAGCCCAATATAATAACAGGTTAGCTACATATAATTTTAAATGGGTGATAACCATGTTTCTAATTAAAATAATAATTATTTGATTAAACAATTCTTTATCCAAATATTCGAGCTTATCCAGCTAAAGTCAGTCAGAGTAAGAGTAGTGACACACAACAACATTAAAAATGACGTGATCGGTGTATGTATCGTATAAAAATCTATGGAGAACTTGCACGATATACCGACATGTACATATAATAAAATTGCAACTATACCCAAAATAAAATTATAACTACGAATAAGAGATAATTAATTTATTATTGACATCAACGTAACAAAAACCAAATCATTATTTTTTTATACATACACTATGATCACATATTATTTTAAATATTAACATAATTTTACTTATTACAGTATTTATTGACAAAAAATTAAAGCGACTCAATAAATATAACGTTTGTGGATTTGATGTTTGTGAGTAAGTTAGAAGTTATTTTCTGTTTTGGAGAAATTATCTTATAGGAAAGTCTTGTTAACAGAGCGAGGAAATTAAAATAATTCAGTCTCTCGAGTAGGAATTAAGCTCTCTGTAACAGATAAACTTGACGTTACGCTACTTAAGCGACAAAAGCAATGTCTCAAAACTAGCTGTGTGGGGAACGGAGTGTCATAACACTACCATGTCAAGCAATCAATCAATATAAATAAATATACTGCGTGAGGTTAATAATAACATCCAGCTTAAAAATTATTATTCTGTTTTTTTTTCGAATTTTCTAATTAATTATGAACTATTAAATTTATTTAGAAATTATCTTAATCCTAATTGAATGTAATATTGTAGCTAAGGTAATCTGATTTAACCATAGGCAACGGCTAGCTTATCCACATTTACGTTCTATTGCATCCAAATGTCGATCACTGTCACGGCGCACTTGTTGGACATCGATAAAGGGCAACGGCATAAAGACCGATTGACTGTTCATAACGCATGACACTTTGACGTCTCTAAATGCACTTCATGCGACTCTTATTGATAGAGCTTTGCTCTACATGTTATAGATTGGTTTGGTTAAAGTAAATATTGCGCATTTAGACATATTCAGTAAATTTGTATTAATTTTTACATTATTTAAAAAAAATACCAGGATATTATTCCATTTTAATCCGGATATAACAGGGTAGTAAGCCTATTACTTTGTCTATTTACCAGATCGAGGATATCAAAAGAATTCTTTATCTCAAACGAATCGAATCCACAATCATCACATTTGCAATCAAATGCAGTTCTGCTGTGCCACGATGACCTCTATAACATATATTTTAAGCCTAATAGTAATATATTTTATTACTTATATTTTAACATCTTAAAGGAAAGAATACTGTAATCAAGATATATATACTAGACAAGATATATTATCGCTGAAGCTATATATTACGATATAAAAATATTTCGATATTTTTCTACACCTTTAACTAATACAGTATTTTGCTTAGTGAACCGATATTCATGAAAATTTTAATATACAAATTGAAAAGCTAAACTTGTAATTTAAACGACAAATTCAAAATGTCTGTTCCAACAGAGTTCCACTACCTTACTTTGTAAAGTTTAATTCATTTTCAAATGAAAATTTACAATTTTATTAAATAAATTACATGTAAATAAATTTACAATTTTAGGTAGTATTAAAAGAAAACACAATATGTATATAGTAAAATGAAACATATGTATGTTTTTTAACCTTCGGCTGTCCAGTTTTATATTAATATTGTAAGACTACATACGAGCTAATGGGAGCGTCCGGTCATTTGTTACCGTCAAGCCTGAAATAATGGACTGGAATATTTAAGCATTTCTTATTATTCTATATAATTCATGTGTCAGGTAAAGCGCAGCGTTGATTTCGGCCACTCAACACATAATGCCTCAAATTCGACGGAAAGTAAGGAGCGCAAGTGGAACGGAGTGTGCAGTCATGGTGCCTTTGTAAAAAGACAAAGGTTCACAGATAGATTGTCTAAACTATAGTGCTATCAATTTGATTAATGTATGTAGTAAAGTTTAGTTTAATTGTTAAAATATTTTGACTTGGTTGTTCAATTTATTATTTGGATAACTGTCTGATATGCTTTTTTTATGAAAAAGACAAGTCAAACTCGCGTACGGGTCACGGAGCTGCAGGTGCGTTGTCGGTCTATCAGTTGGATGGGCACCGCAACCCAGCATTACCCAATGCGAAATACGGTGGCCAAAGCCACAGCCAAGGGTGGTAATATCCGGTTGACTCTGCCCATACGTGTTGCCGTGGCTGACAACGTGACTCTCCCACACGTACTTTAGTCGCCTCTTTAGATACCACCAGTACTATGGAGATCCTATTCTCAAGCCCGAATTACAGGGCAAAGTTAAAAATGTGAGTGAAAGTCCATGATATAAACGTAAATTGCCTGTTGTACACACAAGATGGACTACAAAAACGTAACTAACGTTAACTGCAAAACGTTACTATTTTTTTTGTACATATAGTATACCGGAAGTAGTCACTTCCGGTGTAACGAATTTTAAATATTTGAGGTAGATTATATATTCATAATTGTCATTTTGAATAATTATTTATAAGACATCATTCTAAAATTGTATTAAAAAAATAACGATTCACAATATTAAGAAGTGTTTTCCTTATTTTGTTGTAAGCTTACACTTATTCATTTGGTGTCAAATTTCGTAACTATAGTCCACACTTACTCTATAGAAATTGATTACGCGGATTTTATACAAAATGCAGCAAAGCCGATGCATAGGTAAATGGCCATATTGTTTTGATTGCGTTGACTTAGGAGCTTCTTTTTTTTTCTTTACCCCAGATCTGAATATTTGACCTCCACACGATTGCGTAATAAATAGTCCTGACTAACGGACACACGGACGACAAATTTATCTTGTAAGGATTTCGTTTTTCCTATAGATATACGGAATCCCAGGAGCCGCCTTAGTTGTCATATCTACGAATATTTTATAAGAATATCATTGTAACAAATTTATATGCCTTTCGTAATATCGAATTGCCGATAATAGTCATAATTGTTGATATATATTTTATAGCTGCCTTATCAGATAGTAATACAATGGTACGATAACGTTTTCGCGTGACAACCAGCACGCGAAGTTACTTTTATCATGAAACGCTTAATAGAAAATGCTTTGTATAATTGAATAAAGTTGTCAATACTTTTGTTATTTGATTTAGAATTGTATTTCTAAATAAAGTAAAGGACAAAATTGTGGCTTTTCTCTTCTTTGTGGCTCAGTGGAAGGTAGATTTTTTTAATATATGATGTAGTTTGACGATGCCTGACAGTATATTAGGTGATTTTATGTTCATTACGCTCTCGCAAAAGTATATATCATTTGATTTCTTTTTAGGAAAGATAAGGGATGATATTTTTACATCACTAAGCATTATTTGAAAATCATTAAAAAAGTGGAAACTTACTGATATTAGATTTTCTCTGGTGACCCGACTATACTAGTAAAAACGTCAAGCTGATTATTTTCAGCTAATATATAAATTGTACTATAGGTATCAGAAATGATAACAGTACTAACAATATTATAAACCCTGACATTGACTAAGGAATTGAAAAATACGTTTTTTTTTTTGTTACTTTGCAGAATTCATGACGAAGAAATATTTTAATATAAAATAATAAATAATAAAAGATCTAATATATTAATATTCTCTTCAAACATAACATAATGAATTTCTTTACATCTCCATTTTTTCCTTCACAGAGAGTTTTAGAGCCGGCCTCGTTCTCGCTGTCAGCGGACCGGCGTTTCTTGTTACTTGCGCACGCGCCTCACAAGATACACCAGTACTCGTATTTAGCGAGATACACTGTGTACGACATACTCACTACGTAAGTATTGTTATTGTAGTTTTAAAAATAAAATTGATCTTTTTTTTTGTATTTAAAAAACAAACATCATTCTTTGTGGGTTCTATTCCCACTTGGGGAAGTTGTATATATAATATTTTCATTTTTTTGGCTCTGGTTACGAGGCGGCATTAAATTCTGCCACCACAATATTTTACTAAGCAAACATTATGGCTACGGTTTAGTTCATGGCTTATGGAAACGAATTGTAGCTAGCTCAAGTGATTCCCTTCAAATATTTATGGATATGTACAATTTTAAATAAAGATTTTTATACAAGCCTTTAAAAGATAATTAAGATATCGTGAGTACTATATCATGTGTTAATACATGATATAGGTACTCATGGTATTTTAAAGACAATATCTAAATCGAAATATTTTAAAAACATATTGTTTTAAATATCATCACACGAACTCCATTAACCGATCACATTTATACTAATTATGAGATAAACTGTGTCAAACGCTAAAACGATGATTGACGTTATTGGAAAATTGACCTAAATATTTTGCAATCTACATATGTATTATATGCATTAGCAAATTTGTCTAAATTAATTTATTATTTTTTATATTTATAAAAGGTAAGGCATTTTGATATTTCCATTATTTATACTATATCTACGACTACAAGGCCAGCGTAGCGCATTGAGGTAATGAAAATGTAAAGTAAAATATTCTTTACTGTACACAGATTGATATATTAATTTCTTTGCTCTGGTAACAAGGCAAAGCTCAGCGTTGAGTTTCTCCACCCAATATGCAATTACTGAAATTCGGCGGTAAGTGAGAAACGGAAAGTAGTATCTTAAACTACATTCCCAAGTTCCTTCAGCCCACCCTGCCATATGCGAAATACAGCGTGAAGCTGAGAGAGAATTAATATATCGGCAGAGAATTAATATACTGATATTAGATTTTCTCTGGTGATCCGACTATACGAGTAAAAACGTCAAGCTGATTATTTTCAGCTAATATATAAATTGTACTATAGGTATCAGAAATAATAACAGTACTAACTATATTATAAACCCTGACATTGACTAAGAAATTGAAAAATATGTTTTTTTTTTGTTATTTTGTAGAATTAATATATCGGCAGGTATATAGAACTCATTTGGAAACTAAAATGCATAATGAAGCAAAAAAATCTTTTTTTTGTTCCATATATTTGCTTAAACCTGTAGTTTTTTTTATGTTACTTTCGGCACAATTTTCAACACATTGTCAGTTGAGCGTGGTTTTATTATTAATAATCAAAAAACAACATTAACTTCAATCAAGATATTATTTCTAAAATATTATGTCACTGTGTTCTCTCTGCCTAAATAACAATATAATAAATATTTTTACTATTTTTAAAGTGTTATCCCGCACTTAGGAATTTAAGTTTAGAACAATATAATAATTTCAATTTTGTAGTCTGCTTAAAATTCACTGAGCATAAAACGATATGCACGTGCATGCAATATATCTTTAACGATAAATAATACCCATCCATACTCAAATTTATCATCATAAATAATTTTCCATAAATAAATTTGTGGCCATTCGTGGCGCAGAGGCGCAAGCCAGTTCAGTCTCCACTCGTGCAAATTGAATATTGAATATTTTAATTTCTTCGCTCCGGTAAGAAAGCAAAGAGTGGCATTAAGTTCTGCCACAAAGCTTAGTGTTGATTTACACCACACAACATGCAAATGTCTTGAGACTTCAGCAGAATTTGAAGAATGGAACACTCCGTTACACAAGTTCAGTTAACTTTTCCCTCTGCCTAACTTGCTTTACACTGGACAGAGCGTCAAATAAAACAAACAAGTAAACTATTTCATAAATTAATTTAAACATAAAAATTTGTAACATTAAAGCAACCCATATATTTAAACGTATACAAATAAACAAGCCGAGACGTAACGATGTAACCGGAGATTACGGGCTCGGTGATATTAATTAGGAGTTTCGACAACCTAATTACCTTTATTCATTAAGAGATTACAGGCCCCGTATAAATCTTACGGATTTTATCAGTATAAATTAATTGGATCGACTTAAATTTATATTATAATTTGCTACATTTTAGATATTTCACTTCACTAGCGGTTATCTTTAGTTATTGTGGTTTAGAGAATAGTATCTAAGTGAAAACGCTCTGATCGTGCGTGCGTGTTTGATTCCTACTGGAGAAATGATTATATGTATTTGCATTATTGTCGTATATATATATATATATATATATATATATATATATATATATATATATATATATATATATATATATATATATATATATATATATATATATATATATATATATAATTAGAATATTGCATTATAATTCATACAACTCATCCAACATACATTCAATATGTTTGTCATAAAAGGAGACTTTTATGACAAACGATGAAATTATTAATATTACGTAAACAGTAATAAAACATACATGACGAGGAGGATATGGGAGTATTTTTATGAAATAAAAAAATTACGAGATCCTTTTGAGCCGCTTTTAACACGGTAACATGATTAATGCTTCTCGAGCTTTCGAGAATATTATATAAAATGGAACCGTCTTTAAAATGAATTGCTTGTTTTAATTATTAGCAGGCTTTGTTTTTATATGTTAATTTACGTTGTAAATAATGATTAATATTATTTTTTTTTATTATAAAAGTTACTGTTTTTACGTACTAGTTTTTATTTTCACTGAGTTTCTGAATGAAAAAGCACAAACAAAACTCCTGCCTGTCTATCTATTAGGTCACTACCTAATACGGTAACTAATAGATGATTTCTTAGAATTTTTACGGGATCATAAATAGGACGGGAATGGATCTAGTCAAATACTAAAAAAATATGCATACTTCATTCGTCCTTCATACACACCTTAAAATTTACAACAAATTATGCAATATTCGTAAAGACATATTATATAATTAATTGTAAAACTTTAAAATAATCACAAATATTCATTATAATAATTTGTTCTCTTTAAATAATATAATCTTCAATTTCAAAATATATTTTGATATATGTTACATAGTTGAAAAGTTTGTTAAAAATACTATATCTCAATAGCAAGCGTAGGTTCTATCCTAGTACCTGACACACTACATGTCGATCTAGATCCTGATGTAATACATCAAAACAGAAGTGTGACTGACATATTCAATCTCAGATCGTCATGGTAAACAAATAAAATAGGCTTTTTTTTTAATACAGTTTTGATGTTTTCAATACAAACAATTCTTAAAATAAGATATAAGAGGTTAGTCTGCTTTAAAAAAATTGAAATAGCATATAAAATGCATAAAATTCACAAAATCCCAACTATCTTACCTTGTTGTATCTATTTTCTTACATGCATCTTTTGCATTTCAGAGGATTGCCAAACCAATCTAATACAATTTTCTCTGCTTTTTTATGCCTAAATAGGATGGCGGAACTCACTATTATGTAAAAAACACACAGCGTTGAGTATCATGCGTCTTAAAAACACATGATTTCAATTTTTGATATTTTAAATCTTTTCGGTATATTATGGCCACATTTTTCTAAGGCGCTCGTCCAATCTTACTCAGCATATAAATTAGGTCACGTACCATCCGTAATAACTGTAGCTGGTTTACTGTACAACAGTACATTAAATACCTACATCTGGGCTACGTCAAATAAAAATATTTAAAGTTTATTTATAATATACATTCATCTTCTACTTATATTAACTTGAGAAAAATGAATGAAATACTCGTAGGTTAACAAATCATTTCGAATCTTAGAAATAAAAATTCGTAAAGCTGTTCGTATTTTTATCGAGCTTAATCTACTTTTTTTTCTACTTGACAAACTTATAAATAGCTAATAGGTATGGCAAAAGGCAATCTGTTAAGAAACTCTGTTATCCGCTTTCCTCTAGAATTTAAGATATTAGCTCATTCAATCAACACGAACGAGACAATTAATGTTTTTCATATAATTATTTCTCTGAATGCAACCGCTTAAATATTACATCTATTTTCTGTTACCATAGTATTAAAAGATTTCTATTGAAAGGAGATATTTTGTACAATCCTTATCTATTATCACTTAAAGCAAAGTATTTCTTTCAGTCATCTAAGTCGTTACTATGGCAATTTGCTTTTACTATTGAAGCATTCTCCTATTGAAATGTTTACTTTTTTTTCTCATCGCGTTTTAAAATGTGAGCATTTTATATCGTAAGGGTTGTGCGTCCAAATTATACATATATCGTTGATTTAGAGTGTATATCTGATTAATCTGTTGTTTGTTATGTACTCGTACATTTTTATACTATTTGAATATGTCAAAAATATAAAAAATGAATTATCTTTATATTATATAATATATAGTATTTTATATTATATAGTATTTTATATTATATAGTTATAAAGATACTATATAATTATATAGAACACAAATAAATTTTCATAAAGACAGATAATATACTCATGGTATTTAAAATACTTTTTGTGTCTCCTAAATTTTTGCTTATTAGTCTGTTGGAGGGCTCCATGCCTAGAATGTGATACATTTAAGGGAATAGATTTCTTTATCTTTTATTAAATCAATAATAGAACCACCTTATTTGTATGAGCTTTAAAATGCTTTTAAATTGAAATAAATAGCAGATTGAAAAAATATATTTTAAACTAAATTTGAATTAAATTAGACAAAACAAAACATAGTCAGGAACCTTTTTAGCTTTGCGCTGTATTCCACTTATAGCAGTGTAGGCAGTGGTAAACAGAGTACGTAGTAAGATATTTATATATAAAATATTTCGATCCTCATTAAGCACTCCCTTTCCTCGTTTTCTACCAATTTCTTAAAGCATTGTGTGTTAATTGAAAAACTCTTAGTCGCGGTCTGTGCTCGCGAGGAAATTAAATGATTAAATACTTCATTCACCCCACTATCGTAGCGTTTACAGTCATACGCTTGTGCCGTTACGCCATATATATTCTTTTAATAAAAAATATACGAAAACATTATATACACCTATCCACATTTTTAAATAACAATACTACATATTTGGATAAGACCAGACAAATTAGTCGTAGGAACTTATTGCCTAACATATACGTACCGCAACGATACAAACATCGCGCCCTTTGATTAAAGATTTATGTATAAACACGTCCAAATTAAACTACCGTCAACTGCGCCGATTGGTCGTTGATCGGAACAGTGTTGACTGTTTCACTGATGTGTAATTATTAGTTATAATGGGCTTTTGGTCTGTCAATGTCAGTATAACATTGTACATTTATGTCGATTTATAAAATATTTGTATTAATTTAAAATGTCTATATTTATTGTAGTTGTTTTCTGTTATTTAGTATTTTTATTATTATAAATCAATCATGTCACAGTAGACAAGTATAATTATCTTCGTGTATTTTATTTACCTTTCGGACAAATTACGGCACTAGCTTTTGCCACTCATCGTTCATTATTTTCAAATTATTTAAGGTTAAGAAAATATTTCTACTTTTGTCTACTTTTGTGAATGTCTTCTTCCGTATGTTTAATAATACAAGAAGAAAATATAACTGTGGAAAGGAACAGAGTGTCTTACTCTAGGTTTCCATTTTCCATCTGCCTACCCTGCCATGTGCGGGGTAAGTACAATATGAAACTGAGTGAGTGAGTGAGTCTATATCTATTTAACTTTAAAATAGATAATATTTTTTTAACAATAAACTTATATTTTGACTTTTTTTAAACCTGTAACGTTACCTGTAACGCAGTCGAATAGCGACTTAGTGAAAAGGCTGATTTATTTTCATTCGGGATTTTCGTTCCTTCACTTTGGTAGACAAATTGCAGTGTCAGTTTTTAATCAACTCACGATATTTCAAAATATGAATGTAAAGCAGAGAACAGAGTGTATTTACACTCTGTTCACGCTCACTCACCCAATCCTTCTGTTACTTTTTTAGTCAAGTATTGCGACGGCGTCGTTATAAATTTAACTGGTGCAACGACAATTTCTATGCTTCG
>DWMZ01005286.1:0-11059 GCA_018249855.1 Eueides tales michaeli | reverse complement strand
ATATATATATATATATATATATATATATATATATATATATATATATATATATATATATATATATATATATATATATATATATATATATATATATATATATATATATATATAATTTCTTTTTTTTTTTCATTCATTTTATATTTTGAAATGGTAAGCAAACCTACGTACACGTGTATACTGCACAGAAAACTTTGAGAACCTAGTGTTAAGTAACTTCCGTTCCTCACTTCCCACCGAATTGAGACATTAGCGTCTTGAAAGGCGAAATTTAACGCCGCGCTTTGCCTTTCTATCTGAGCAAAGAAATGTAAATATGAAATATTTCATTACGTCGAGTATGGATCTAATCCACTACCTGTCAAGTTTACAGCACACACTTGTTACCCTGCGTCACGACAGGGCTCACCTAAAACTTACTTCTTTCTTAAAAAATTAAATAGTCAATAATATACATATACTGAATAATGAAAAGACAAGAACGTACAAGTTTCAATAATAGTTATAAGGCTTGAAAACATCATACTATGAAGCTCAATATTTTCGTTTATATTCTAGAGTATTACAAATTTCACATCACTATTAATTTATTTATTTTTTTGTTATACGAGAAAAGCTAGAAGAACAATACAGTACAATGGGCTTATCTTTAATATGCGTATCTTCTATTGTAATACAATAAAGCTATTCTATTATATTCTATTCTATGTATATCCAACTAGAGTTTTCATTATAAGTCAAGCTTACAATGCGAGTTATTTCTATTTATAAAATATATATTGTGCCGCTATCGTGGAAAATTTGGGTAATATGTCATTGTATAACAATGGATTTAGGCAAGAAGATAGAAAATTAAAAATCGTATCAAATTTCGACACAATATGTTATTTTTTTTCAAGCTTCATGTTGTATCCCGTACATAGTAGAGTAGGCAAAAATAATCTGTGGTTCCGAATTTCAAGCACAAGAATTTTTGAAGGAGCACAATTATATAATAAGTTATCAGACGCATTAAAAAACATAAAATCTTTAAATATTTTTAAAAACAAACTTAAAAAACATATTTTAGATTCATTTTAATTAAGTTGTATTATTATTTTAATTTTTCATATACATTCCTATGCGGATAAAGCGTCAAACAGTTGACCAATAAGCGACCGGCGGTTGCAATCGTACCTTACCAGCCGTGGGCTTTGTGCGTACACGTCGTTTATACCTATTCTAAACACTAAAAAGCACAGTGAATAATATACGAATTTAATAATGTATCTAAGTTAAATCAAATTTAAAACTTAGAATTTTAAAACAAATTATATATGTAAGTAGAACAACCTAGTAACTGTACACGAAACAATTTATTTACTATGTAACTGTGAAATGTTGAACACTTGTTTGTATTTTATCCACATTATTTTTTTTATTGTTAATTTCTCATGTAAGGGACTGTATGTTTTTAATGAGAAAATAAATATTCTTTAAACCTGAGCATTGCATGTTAGGTGGCAGAGCTCAACGCCGCGCTTTGCCTTATCACTACAATACGTTTGTCTTCCAAATAAGCTGATAATGAAGAACAAAGTGTTTTAGCACTATGTATTCACTGCATTTTTAATAAATATTCGCAAGATGCTCAAGAGATATAAAAAGAAATAGCGTATCATTGGGTTAGTTTGATGGTGGCCACACGTTAATTACCGAACGCTGAAAGCTCACGTGATAGATCGCCTGTTCATCAAGAATAATGGCCCATTCAACCAACTTTGGAAATTATTCGCTCGTTCATTAGTACTAGGTCTTAGGTATTTTATCTTACTTAATTTACCGTGTATTCTTTTTATTTATACCTTATTCACGGTATTTTTGAAAATGTTCAGATATTATATTTATATAATAGAATTTAAATTATTTAATATATAGTGTTCTTTCTTAGGCATAATATATTGAAAGTACAACAAGGTTGTAAATAAGCCTATTTTAATATTTGTAAAATTATTAAGTATTTCCTATATTATGGTATAATGGACCTTACACAAGTACAAGATTTTTAAATACTTTATTTTTTTAGCTTCACGTTGTATTCCATAAATGGCTTGATAGGCAAAGAGACTTTGGAAGCCTAATGTTAAGGCATTCTGAGTCGATTGTTGATTTCTCCGTTGCATTAGAGGCATTGTGTATTGAGTGGCGGAACTCAGCACAGCAGTATAGTACCGCACCGCACTATACAAAGAGAAAAAAGTATTCAATATTTAATTTTTCTAGTAGGTAGGAAAGGAAAAACCCACAATCTGCCACGCTTACAGTTTCACCATTATGCTCCACAAAAGGCCTCAACAGTACCAATAATACATCATATTATATTGATATCCGTTGACGTCACTTTGACGCGGTGTCTAAATAAACACGCGATAGAATATTGTTCTGTTCGATTTGCATTCTGGGAAATTCTTTTAATTCAAAAATATTGTGTTTTTTATCCGAGTAGAAAAGGCTTTAAATTTTCCGAATAGTATATAATGTCTCTAGATATGTGGAAAATTATAGAAGAGTGACTTGTTATATATTTCCTGGTTGTCCATACTTATCCCATAATGTGTAACTACCATAAAATTTATCATAATAATTTGATATGACGATGGTAAATTTTATTTTACTTCATCATTAAGTAATTAACAATTTCTTAATTATGAATCATCTAAGAATGTTTTATTTTTATTTAATTACGTTGTTGCTCAAACATTTTTTCGTATTAGTACTACCTGTTTTGTTTCTTATTTTTTAATTTAATTATATCTTAACGAAGCTATTCAAGTGTAAAATATCTAATTTACATCGTTACAGCCCAACAGAGAAAATCAAACATGATTAATAACTTAAGACAATAGGAACAAAAACAAAAGTATGACCCAAAACACATTTACATAATTATTCGTTCTATTTAATTCCAAGAACACCTAAAATTATGCCAATTAATAATTTTACAAATAAGATTAGTTGGACAAAAAGGAGCATTGTAGCAATTATTTCTATGGCACTGCGGTGGTGCGTAATAAAAATGACATTTATAGTCTCAGCAATTGATTAATATCCTTTCATTAAGCCAACACATTGAATAAAAATGTTAAAAGTGCTATACTGATTGATCACCCCATCTGAGCGCAGGAGATAGTAAGATCATATATGCGTTGTGTTGAAATTGCTCTATATGCCATTATCAAAAAAAATAATAACATTTTTTATCGGAACAGAAAAAAAAGCTAATACATTATGGTTGTGTTTGATAATGGCTACTTTAGTTCGAATCAGCAATTAAATAGAATAAAGAAGCGTTACTTTCCGCCACTTAACACGTAATGCGTTCATAATAAGGCGGCAATTGGGAAACGGAATTGCCTTAGTGATAACGTAGTGTCATAAAAATAGGTTCCCAAGTTTCCTATGCCTATCTTGTTTTAGGCGGGATACAAAGAGTAAAAAAAAATAAAAAAAAAATAGAATAAACTCCTTTATTTGTTATTTTGTAGCTAGAACCATTTATGTTAGTATCAATATAATCTTTAAAAGTTAAAAGTTTAATATAATGTAGCTAATTACGAAGGTAAACACTAAACAGCTTTCGTAGTTTGGCAGAGTTCCTAGATATCTATACCGGGCAACGCGCCAGATCCCTGTTATCAATATATACCTTAGTACTCGTATCTTAGTGTCACAGATTGACCCGATAATAACAAACGCAACAATGCAAGCTTCTATGAGACTATAATTAAACACCTATAAATATATAATTTAAATAAATATTATATCTATGAACTATATAACTACCACACAATGTCCGTTCTTAAATACAAAAGAATGTATATTATTTGTTTAATATAAATTGTGGTGTATAATATATAAAAGAATAGTATCAAAGGTGTTGTATAAAATATGTAGATGCAGTTTACTCAACCATTACGTATTGAATTTATTTTTATTATAGTATATTCATTCATCTGCATGTGAGCTTTTTCTATTTTGAACATATATCGAGAGATTTCTCAACTCAGGTGTTTTCTACAAACAAACAAATTTATATGCCTACATTCATCCATTTAACCGAGTGTATAACACACAATTAAATTAAAACCGTAACCATCGCATGTATAGTGGTTCACCACGTTAATGTGGAGTATTTTATTTTTAAATAAAATTCTTCTATTAAATTAATTACGCATGTATTGTATTGTACAATACAAGGTTTTTGAACACTTTTTTTTTAATTTTCTCGATCACTCGCACGCACTCACGCACTCACACACACACACACACTTACACTATCCAGAAGTCCGTGGTCTCGTGTAGACTACTCGATCTATCGTTTTTTTTATTTACACAATTAAAAAGTGTGTCCCCAAACACGATGCTGCAATCGTCAACATATTTTAAACCAGGAAACTACTTTAAGTATCTATATTTTATCGTTAAACTGGGTTATAATGAAACGAATGACTTGAAACTTTCTAAATTAAAAACGTACAAACGCAAATATAAAGTGTCGTAATCTGGACAATAATTTACTCAGTATGTAAATGAAAAAGAATTTTAAAATAAAAAAACCTGTCAAGTGCGAGTCGGACCCGCTCACTGAAAGTTGCGTACCAATAGTAATTATTTATTAAGAAGGACAAATTTAATTCTTTATACTTTTTCTTTATTTGGATTTTTTTTTCAATGAATACTTTGTAACATCTCACTTTATGCCAAATATCCATAATTATAGCTACATCGAAGGTTTTCCTTATTCCATGAAAATAATATGGACCAAAAACGATGTAGAAATGTTTGTATTTTTAGATAACACTGATATAGAGACTTCATCTTTTTTCTGTGCTGACCTGAATATTTGGCATAACATCTCCTTTACGATCTAACGACAAATTTCCTTGACTGACGGACACACGTACAACAAAGTCATCTATAAAAAGTTCCGTTTATTTCTTTTAAAGTACGAAGCCCTAATGATCATATTCCTTTTTACTACGTGACAAGTTATTATAAAATCATTAATTTTACTAATCATTCGAAGCTTTTGATGTCAACAAAATTACGTAATATGTTATTTATGACGATATGCAGCTTCTTACGAAGATTTCTTCATGTTGTCACAATAACTTAGTTATTTTTAATTTTGATAAATGGATTCCATAAAATTAATATATTTGTGTATATTATGTAGTTACTATACGAGAGGATGAAGTTTTATTAGAATAGATGATATTAATGATTATGAGATACTAATTCACCATTTCTTATAGTCAAGAATATCAAAATATAAGTTTTTTTTGAGCATAGCTTGTGATAACGGATTATAAATGATTATCGTTAATTGTTATGTAATTACATTATTAATAATATACTTCGACGATCTTGATAATAATATAAATATGATGTGTTACAATTTGGACCAAGATTACGATCGCAAAAAGCGCGGGTTTGCGTTTCGCTGCTTCAGAATTCATCATATTATTAACTGCGATTACTTTAAATGAAATCTATTAGAGTCTTATTCTAGATCAAATTAAAGAACGTTATATATTACCAAAAGTGCTAAATCGGGAATATTATCATCAGGTGTCATCTTTGTTAGCTTCAGCAGGATAGGCGGGCACTAAAATTAAGTGATTTTACTTATTTTGTATACACAAAAATCTACAAGATCTAGTAGTGAACAATAATTAACTTTCCCAGATGCAGATTGCAATCACCGTGATTTTAGTCAGACTTCCAACTGGCCCAAAATGGCCTCTGTGAATTCAAAAACTATAAAAATGAATATACTTGGTACTTATGTAATAAGATAAAAAGTTTTAATTATAAAGTATTTTTAGGCCCTCATAGGACTTTCTTCACCTGTACATATTGTTTCAAAATTATAGGACAGAACTTTTGAAATAATAATTTAATATAGCTACAAATGTTTAAAATTAATACTCTAACGATATAATTACAACATATAAGTACAACACTATTATATTATTTTTTGACATTGACTGTTCCGTTTTTCTTGACGACGGTTTTATTTTATACTAGCTGTTACCCGCGACTTCGTCCGCGTTCACTATTTTGGTCATAGTGACTTACACATGAAAGATAGACATATACTGTCGCGGACTTTTACTTAGAACTATTTAAGATAAATAATCCTACAGTAATTATCTTTGTGTAACACCAACGATAAAAAAAGTTTTTTTAAAATCGGTTTTCCCATCTTCGAGTAATCTGAGGAAGATACGTATTAAGAACTTCCTCCTTTTTTGCAGTCGGTTAATAAAATGAGATAATAGTCAGATACAGATCTCCCAATTGCGTTACTATACGAAAAAACCGCATCTGTGGTTTTCAAATTTGGGGGTTGCCCTCGATTTCTCCAGGATTCCATTATCAGATCGTGATCTCCTTACCATAGGACCAATTGTGAAATATACTCTCTCGAACAAAAAAAGAATTTTGAAAATCGGTCCACCCATCTTCGAGTAATAGGGGAACATACATAAAAAAACCTCCTTTTTTATGTCGGTTAAAATCCCTATAAATTTGAACTTATCATGTTATTCTGATATCAAAGCTACATTACTGCAAAGTTTCATGAAAATCCGTTTAGTAGTTTTTGCGTGAAAGAGTAACAAACATACACACATCCGTACAAAATTTCGCATTTATAATATTAGTAAGATGAAAATAAATATTAATATTGTTGACCTCACACCATTTTTGTATATTTTTTTATTATACTAGCGAGCAATGTTATATCATATCGTAGTTATCTATATTTTTTATTAGAGTTTTTTTTCAGCGTCACTCTGTGTCACGCACATGGCAGGATAGGCAGAGGGAAATTTTGAATCTAGTGTTAAGACACTCCGTCCCACTTCCCTTCCCCACTTTTTATATATTTCATTTCCTCGAGTGGGTGTCGAACCCATCATTTGCCGCCGTTTACAGTCACACGCTTGTGCTGCTGCACCATGACAGGCCTCAAAATAATTAGTTTTAATCCATTTATTATTATTCTCATAAACTTTTACATTTATAATATTAGTAAAATTTGTAAGATTTATTTACGTTAGGTTTCAAATGTTTTTAAAAGTGATCCTACTTACTACTTCATTTAATGTTCGAGTAGATAATAAAACGATTATTTAATAAAAAAATAATTACACAATACATGAATATTATATCCATACATACATTCAAGTCCTCAAGTCGCAATGTTTACTGTAGGTAAGTAATTGCTGTACAGTGCTTACTAAATATAACGCAACTATAAAGTGCATATTAAAATGAACCTTATTGTAACTTGAATAAGATATATTTTTTATAAACGCAAATATAATGTTGCAGCTTTAAGCTATGCCTACAATATAATATAAGGTGAATATATGAGAATTGTGTTATGTGAACACTTGCATATATTGCCTTAATAATTGTAATCATTTACTATCAGTGATATGTGTACACGTAAGATACTATATATTTAGGTATTTGTATGATTTATTTAGAACATTATAAGTTTATAATAAATATACATTTATTGCCTCCAAATAAACGTAAAATTATCTAAGGAATACTTAAATTTTAGAAGCCGCATAATGAAATAGCTGGGGATTTTATTCGTCCACAATTTAACACACTGGCTCGTGGAGAACAGTAATGGCCTCGTAAAAATTGTGAGAAACGTTTCGCAATCAAAGGTAATATTAGAGCTGGACGAAACACCGCCCTATGGCCGCCCCACACCCAAACCCTTCTTACCGATAAAAAGGGTCAACAATTTATAAAAACGTACCAGTCTCGACTTGAAATTCTTTTTCTTTCCATTAAATTTGTTATGACATAGTCACCGGAGGATTTAGCCGCTGCAAAAAGACAGATAAAAGTGACGCCACTTTGAATAGCTTTACGAGCACTCCTAAATTTGTGCGTTGAGATTTTGAGATAACAAGTGAATAAAGTTATAGCTGCATAAACAATTTGACGTTAATGCTAAATTTTCGGGAAGAATAAGTGAATGCTTTTCTTATATTGTATTTATATATATACTTTATAAATGGTGGGGAAATTTTTGTATATATGCTGTATGTTTCATATATTTATTGTACTTTTTTCTTCAGCTTCACGTTGTATCCCGCACGTGGTTGGGTAGGCAGAGAGCACTTGAGAGCCCAACCAAACGGAGTGTCTTACACTCCGTTCCGTTTCCCACTTTCCGCTGAATCAACAAGCAATGTCTCTAACATTACTTGTTGATCGCTTGTACTTATGTAATAATACTTTACTTTAATAATAGCAGTAATATATTATATGAGCACATAATACTGTTCGGATAAATAATTAAAATTTATTTATATTTCGAATAAAAACTTTGTTATGTTTTTACATATAATCAATAACATTATTGTTTTTTGTTTCAGTGGTCAAAAGTAGTATGAGGTATCAAACCACGTCCCCGCTCAGCAGGGTGGGACCGACAGTGTCACTTCGTGACAGTGAACCTAACTTCGTAGGTCCCATTGAAAATGTGACAGTTGCTTTGGGCAGAGAAGCCGTGCTCACATGCTCCGTGTCCGACATAGGGGATTATAAGGTGCGTTTATACTTTGTACCATATATAATAGTATATATCACTTCTAGTTTTTATAACATTAGTAACATTTTTTTATCACTCACTCACTCACTCAGCTTCTCGTTGTATCACGCACATGGTAGGATGGATAAAAGGAACTTAGGAACCTAACATTAAGAGTACTTTTTCAGAATAATATATTTTTGGTACTATATAATAAGATCATTTATGTTTTTTGGTACTATAATAAGATCGTTTATGTATAAGATTGTTAATTTTGCTTGATTAGTTTTGATATAAACAAAAATAATCGTAAGCTTTAATACGAAAATGTAGAAAAATATACAATTTTTTACCTTAGTTTCGAGTGGATAATTTGATAGCGCAACAAGAATACAAATATTTTTCTTTAAGAAAATTATTAATATAAATATTATACAATATCATAAGCGCGATGCTCCAGAACAGACATCACGCCTTCGTTTTTATCTTAATTCGAACATTTTACAGGAGCCATCTCCAATATTTTCCTCCATTATTATAAATGATTTGAACCGGCTCACTGTTACAATCGTTAGTCTAATCAGGTCTATCTCAGGAACCGCCTTAATCTGTCATACCTTCCCAATCTACATAATTTTCCTCAACTTACATTATCTTGGTTAAGGAAAATTGAATCCGACAGCGCTATTCTGAATCTTATTTGACACAAAGTAGATTAGGTAAGAATTTTACAAAAACTACTTAAAGATTTAATGTTTCAATAATTCGTCTATGCGTAAGTTTGTAATTTAAATTTAATATTCTTTAATTCGTACATATTGCATACGATTCACACATCATACAAAATTTAAAAAAATATATAATTGAACGTCAAAAAAAAAAACAAAAAAGACAATATTTTTGTGAGAGAGTCCACGCGTGCGGCTACAGCTGTGCGTTCCATTTCCAATTAGACCGAAATATTTAGTATTTTTATTTTCTCGCTTTGGTAACGAAGCAAGCAAAGCGCGGCGTTGGGTTCCGTTTCTCAACTCAAAATACCACAAGAATTTGTGGTGGGTGGTGGGAGGTAGAATGGTCTCATAGGTCTACCCTTTTTGTGCGGGATACAACTTGAATCCTAACAAAAATAATCTAATATAGCTGTACCTAACCTGTAGCTGACCTACCTGTCCATAAGAATTTTTTAGTCAGCATTACCGCAAGTTTTAATTTATTGTTGGACGATAGCGCGTTAAATTGTATTTTTTTTTAAATTATACCTTTTTCAATATAAAGTAACCTTCGATCATAGATTATTTGGCACCGACTTACTATTGCATAACTTGTTATAAGTAGTATAATTTATTCGTTAAGAACAATATTTAAAGGCCTGTTATGAATAACAACTTTGTAGATCAACGTAGATTTAAAAATAAGAATTTTCTTTATCTCATTTCTACGAGATGGTATACATGCTGGGTCAGAAACCCGTTGGTTTCTGGTTAATAGGCTCACCCCATCGCTAGGGAACAATATTCTTTAGTCTTTGAATTCAGGGTAAAATATAAACGTCGTTGCCGCTTACTTATGTGGACGCATTGGACCATCCATCTTGCACATCGTGCTCACTGACGCATCTATACCGACCCTTATACGCCCCTTGTAGTGTTTTGTTGCTTAAAGCTGTATTTTTTTCAAACAAAATCTTATAGCTTCTTAATAAATTAGATATTTAAGTAAGGGACTGATTTCCTCCATAATAATTTAAATTTAATAATTACATTAGAATATTTTAACAATTAGAAAAAATTGCAATGTTATCTTATAGTTAAGACTTTTATTCTGCACATAATGGTTGTAGGATCAAATCTCACAATGAGAAAAATATAAAAAAACACAGTTAAGTTCTTTCCTCGAGCGTATCTCGGGCGTCAAATGGAAAGATTATATATTTTTTAATAATAAATAAAATTCTTTGTAAAAATAATATTAATAATGGGTTATTGCTTAGAGTTTAGGTCAAGTTCGTATAACATTACTCGTAAGCTTATATGTTTTAGCAATAGGTATATAGATGTAATTCCTGTCCAGTTTCTAATCGATACAATAATTGTACATACGTTTTTTATACAGACAAAGATTATTCATTATTTTATTTGTTTAATTTTTTCATCCTAAATTTTCTTGTTACCATAAATAAATGTACAAAATATGTTCTCATTAACATAAATTAGAAAGCCAGTTCGCATTTGTACAACGTTTCTCGGTGTTCTACTTTGATCCAGACTAGCCCAAATGTTTAGAGAAACATATACGAATATAACAAATAAAACTTTTGTTCACTTTATAGTAACACGATTTAAGCAAACTAATATATTTCACGAGTCTTGTCATGGTGGCACAAGCGTGTAATTGTAAATGACATGTTGTAGATTCGATCCCACTCGAAGAAATGAAATATTAGTCATATGTATT
>DWMZ01005285.1:0-11061 GCA_018249855.1 Eueides tales michaeli | reverse complement strand
CCCATCCGCAATTGTCTATTGCAATAATAATATTGGTAGTATTGCAAAATTACATGCTTGTAAATAACTAACTGACATTTTGTTGTAAGGCTTAGGTATATATTTTGTAACTAAGGTTAATTTTGTTATATTGTAAATAACTGTAGATAGACTGTGTAATGAAAAAATGTGCTTACTTTTCATTATTTCATTATTTAAAGACTAATCTTATACTGGCTTCTACTGAGAATTCTGTATATTAAGATTTTACATAAAAATGAGACAATATACGGCGTTTAGTTCCGCTCGAGACATGCCATTTCGAAAATTCTGCGGAATGTGGGGGAATGGGAAACGTTAACAACAAGGGCCCTCAATGTTACTTAAGCAGCAGTTTTTTTTCGTAAGACAATTATAACCAGCAATAGTAAAATGATTTTCAAACTATTGAACCATAATCTGAGAAACTATTTTAAATGAAACAATTTTAATCGGATTAAACGCGTACATTGATTTTTAAACATTTTTGGAGACCCGACGTTACAAACACTTTACAGTAGTCCGTGGTCACAGGTAAATTAGATATTATTAAAAGGTAACTAGTTCTATATCAAGATAGAAAGTTGTTTGTCAAACGAAAGTACTTTAGAGACAAATAAAGTCAAAACGAGCCATGGATAAATCAAGATAGATTAATATGGAAATCGTGAGGTAATTAATTACGCAAACGTCATTTCTTATATATGAAGTATATTTTACTGGCAATGATAGTTACTTCATGTACATACTTACTTTAAATTGTTGATTCATATTTTTAATTGATATTAAATTTAATAATTAATTTTTAACTTTTAATTTATTTCTACTACTTGAATAATTACAAGATTTGTATTTTATTTACATGAACAAAAAAAGATCAAAGTTTTTATTTTGTTTATTAAATACTTAAAAACTTTTGTCTATTATTTACTATAATATTTCATAAATCGGTTTTTTAGGCACTCCATATTAAGATTAAAAAACTTTTTTTATTAAACGTAAACTTTTACGTATAGTGTATATATGTTCGTAATGGGATTGAAAGCCTAATGTACCGATTCAAGAAACGCTGGTACCTATCTTCGTTCGTTCAAATTTAATATATTTTTTAAAAACAAATATTTTTCAGAATATTTTTACGTTTCCTTTTTTATTGAAGTATTTAATTTCAGCCTTAAATATGGCGGAATAATATATCACTATATACATTCATCAAGGTACCTAAAGATATAATATAGAATAGTCTGTTGTACAGTAGATTGAGGAGAGCAAATTGAGTGGTTTATACGCATGAATACGCAATTAGTTTGCGCTTGTGGTGTCGCTACTATTATTATTTAGACACAATATCTTGTAATATTCACCACAAATGAATCATTGGCGTTGTCATTTTAGTATACGGAAATTGTATAGTTAGGTAGGTTATGTTATTACTTTTCGATATATTTATTTAGCTTTAGGCTTTGATTCGAATGTAGCAGGGGAGCCAGAAGGAACCTGAGAAGTTAGTGTTAAGACCCTCCGTTTTCATAAACATATTTCCGTTTTATATCTGCCAAATCGAGGCATTGCGTATTGAGAAGTGGAACTTAACGCCACGCTTTGCCTTTTTACCAGAAAGACGAAATGAAAATATTAAACAATTTATTCCCCCAAGTGGAAATCGAACCCACAACTCTCGCATTTATACCACGACTTCCCACCCATTGCAGAAGTTTCATAATTATGATATAATCCATTGGGAATACCATTTTTTTTTTCATGTGTCTAATTGGATAAGATAAAGTGCGTGGTTGAGTTACGCCTCAACACATAGAGAAAGAACTATAACGGAAAGTGATGAACGAAGAGTCTTCACACTAAATTCGTTCTGCTGACCTTCTTATGCAAGTAAAAGCGTAAAATTTAAATAAATATATATTCTCTATTTCTATATATTTTTTACTACCGAAGTATCAAATACTGTACAGTCTAATCCCTTTGATCTCTCATTAGAATGAAAAATCCAGGGCCATTTTTTCAAGCATTTCCTATCTTTTACAAAATACTTTGTTATTTCACAATAAGACAGGTCTTAATTGTACCATAATAAATTTAACACAAAAGAAAATATAATTCACAATTTCTTTGATAAATCCACCCATACAAAATATGTAAAGGCCATTAATTAATCTCGGCCATATCAGAAAAGATATTCATTTATATCTCTTAACAACATGATTCTATTATATGAATATGTAAATTGTGCTCTAACTGGACTAATCTTACATATGGATGTTCCTAATGAAATATGTTTCTTGGAGAAAATTATAAGTGTTTTAATTGTTTAATAGTTTCAAGTTTTCACTCGCCAATAACTGGATAGGTAGAGAGTATATAGTATCGAAACACTCTGTTATGCCCTTGACTTCTAGATTTTATGTGTTCAATGGAGAGCTTTAACAAAGCATTTTCTCTATCAAAGAGAAATGATAATAAATAAGTCACCCGAGTGAGACTTTAATCTACAACCGACATGATTGCATTCAGACGTTCTGCCGCTGCGCCATGACGTCCTATTTCATTATTTAGAGCAGTTTAGAAAACAAAATATAAATCATTTACGAATGTTGAACTGGACCAACTGAAAGAAAAAACACAAAACAAGATAAATATTCCATCTCTATATGATATTTAAGGCAAAATGCTTGTATCACATAAAATTCGCAATGACTTAACTAAACTTCACGCCGTATCCCGGTAACCATTTTTCGCCGTGTGATCCCGGCTTAGAATAGGATCACCCTGGTACTAATGGTGTCGTAAGAGGCGACTAAAGTACGTGTGGGAGAGTCACGTTGTCTGCAATGACAACACGCATGGGCAGACTCGACCGGATCGTTACCACCCCCGGCATTTAAAACCGGCGTTAAGTAGTGACCTTGGTCACTGCGTTTCGCATTGGGTAATGCCGGGCCCCGGTGCCCATCCACCTTACAGACCGGCAACGCTCCTGTAGCCCCTTTAGTGTTACACGGGGCCTTGGGCGGCGGTGGTCACTTACCATCAGGTGACCAACTTTTCCATAAAAAAAAACCATAGACCTTCCAATAGTGATAGTGATAGATAGTGACCCTCCAATATCATAGATACTGCATTTTCGAATGTGTAATAAAAGCCTACAATCTCAATTATCGATTTAACAGACGTCTAAAGTCTAAGTTATTTAAAAAAAAACAACCTTCAAAGAATTCAAAAACATCTCAACATACGAAATCGCGTGTCTTGTAACTTTTAAATTGGTATCTGTTAAGTTTAGGTTTGGCGCAAAGTAAAAACAATTTTGTAGAATGTAATAAAGATAAGCTAGACTTTTAGGTAAAAAACATTGGAACTTTTTTTTGTCAGCTTTATCGCGTATTTTGGTATTTTCGGTTAAATTTACTCTATATTATGTATAAAGAATTTGGTCAGCAAACTACCCTAGTATCTTTCCTAGTGTTATTTCATTGGAAATTTAAAAAAAATATATTAGAGACTAGGGATATGGAACAGAGTGATTTGTCACTAACTTATCGTTTTCTAAATCTTATCTATCTTATCGATCTTTTAAACAATTTTATAAAAATATTCAAATATATTTTTTATAAACTCCGCAACAAATAGACAACGGAAGTGTCTTAAAAATAACTGAGTGTCTTAACACTAAATTCCCTACCTACCCCGACAAGTGCGGGATACAGCGTGATACTAAAAACAAAATGAAACAAAAAAAAAATAACCGCTGTATCTTCATAACGTTCACGCCAGACAGTGCAAGTAAATCGAGATGACCCCTCATTATCCACAGAAGGCCAATTCTGACGTACAACGTAATTCAAGTTTCGGCGAACACTGAGTAAGATTCTCCGAAATTGCCTCCATGTCATTCCTCAAGCAGTTGGAAATCTTAATTTTCCTTTCTTGTTACCAAAAATTGTATTTGACATGTTAATTGTACTAATATTATAGATGTAAATGTGAGTTTGTTTGTATGTTAAGTGGAAGTTTATATGTAGTTTAAAAGTAAGCTTTCGAGCTAAAACTACTTAACAGATTATCACGAGACTATTTACACATATTTTTAGAGATATTAGAACTTTATGAATGTTTTTATGAAAAAATGTGTAAAAAATGGCAGACACGATTATTTGTCAAAAAATATAAATTTAAAGCTGTTTTGTAAAATAAATACTCATATATTTTAAGCGGGCGAAGCCGCAAAGTATTTTTTTTTCAGCTTTACCTTGTATAATTCATATTGTCATATGGATAGGCAGGGGGAACATAATGTTAAGACACTGCGTGTGACCTTTTTTCGCTGAATTTGAGGTATTGCGTGTTGAGTGGTGCAACTCAACAAACCACTTTGCCTTGTTACCAGAGGGTAGAAATGAAAATATGAAATATTTCATTTGTATACTTTAAATACATTCATATTTTCAAGTGGGAATCGAACCTACAGCCTTTTGCGTTAACAGTTACGAGCTTGTACATCTGTGCTACAAGGCTAATTTTGAAATACTAATCTCTAATGACTTAAAATATTGATTATACATTTCTTTATTTAATATTATAATTATGAAAAACGAGTTTGTTTACATGAACACGCATATCTCAGGAACTACTAATATAAAGATCATATTATAATTTCGATGTAGCCCACTGTATATACACCCAAAGAGACCTTACTTCTTTAATCAATCAATATAAGGCACATAGTAATCAACATTTTATACTTCTTTTATCAACGTCAATAAATAAAAAAGCGAATAAATAAATAAGCGAATAAATAAATAAATGAATAAATAACCGATAATTACAACGGTATTTGAACCCCTAATCCTTGAATAGGCGGCATTACAAACGTAAACAGTTGTATTTATTAGTACGTAGTAAATAATTTATACTCCAATAAATAGTGGAGCTATAAAATTTTATTGCAAGTAAATAAAATAGAATAAGCTATAAGTTAACAAAGTGCGGTGTGGTATTGTGCCACCATACTATATATACTACTGTACACGATATTTGTAAGATGGTACATAAAATATTGAGTGATCCGTCACTATTCATTTCTGTTCTTCGTATTTTTAGCTTCTTGATGTACTCCAAACTTGGGTACTTAGTGTTAGGACTGAATTTGAGGCATTGTGCGTCAAGAGTACGTAACTCAACGCCACGCTTTACCTGTTACTAGACCGAAGACCGCCTTCCGCGCTTTCGAGTCCTGAGGGTCTCAGTTTGTAAATTAATCACTTTGTGTGCTTGCGATTATCAGTGAAATCATCAGCTGTTATTATTTAAGTACTATAAATATTTATTTTTAAGTTCTTTATATAAATAATAAGACAATAGCGAGGATGCCATGATGAGACTGAAGGAGAACGTGACGTCGAGTGAATGAGTAATGAAAGAATGGCAAAAAAGATATATGAGCGCTAAAAGATGGAGGTGGAGAGGTCAGTTGACCTTCCAAAACACAGTATTTACCACACTGGTGGAAGGTTAGGTTAGGTTAGGGGAGGCATATATGAAGAGGACAGTGGACGAGGCGAAAGAAGTATGCCGAGACTGTAACGTTTGGCGCTCTTTTCTCTCTAACTACCCTGCTAGGTATATAGCGTGGAACTAAACCTTATTTATTAGGTTAGGTTAGGTCATAAATTTTATGACATCAGATTTACTTATGTATAAATAAATGTTAGTACAGAATGACAAGATTTTTATGAACGCCTCTTATTTTGTCAATTAATGTATATAAAAGGCTATAATAAAATATATATGGGGCCTGTTGCGGCGCACGGGCACAAGCGTGCTATTGTAAACGCGACAAGTTTTGGATTCAATTACCACTCGAGGAAATGGAAATGAATATTTTTCAATAAAAATATTTAATTTTCATATCTTCGCTCTTGTAACAAGGCAAAGCACGACGTTGAATTCCGCCACTGAACATGCTTCAAATTCGCTGAAAGTGGAGACAATACGGCAAAGCAAAAAAAAAAATACATCGTGAGAAAATGTATCGTTCCCACCGCTTTGACTTAGCAAAATTTACACATTCGACACGTTAAATATTTCGATACGTGTAAAAGCACTAATAAAATATTCACAGTGTCGATACAAACGTCTAAAGGTTTCCGCAGTAGGCGCAACATCGTATGCACTCATAGATAATTCAAGCACGACTGAATGGAAATCAAGAGTGACTCGAGTTAAGAGCACATCGATGTTCGCTTGATGTCTCGAGTGATCGTTAAATATTCGTACAAAAACCCATTAGTACATCACTGGGTTAGAGTTAGCGATCACCACGGTAGTATATTCGATTTTCGTAACATTTTTTGTTTATTAAATTATAGTAACGGAAATAAGAATGTTAAGTTTTCATATTTTGTAACGTATTTTTGATAGTGCGTAAGGTACCTGCTGAATCCTGTTTTTAGTCGTTATAATAAAATATTTATAATAAAATACTTAAACTGTATATCATTTAGTAGAGAATATAGACAAATTTACGAAATTGTAATTTTTTTTTGATATTAACCAAATAATCTCTATCTCATTTTAATAATATTAAAGAAGTTAATATTTTTTTAAAAACCGTTTTGTGTCTCCTGAGACTTAGTTTAATAAGATATTAACAGATTTGTACTCTAAATTGATGATATATAAAATGCTCACATATCCGAAAATCAATCGCAACTCGACGGTTGTAGGTTTGATGCTCATTCGAGTGAATATATTACTTTCCCTGCTCTTGGAAAGAATGCGCGGCGTTGAGTTCCGCCACTTAATACGCAGTTTCTCTCTGTTTATTCTATAAGTAGGAGTAGAGAGAGAGAGTACAGTGTAAGTATTATATAAAATCACAAATTCATTTGAGTAATAAAAAATATTTTAAGATCAAGAGGTTACTTATCAAAATTGGATAATGCATTAAAGCTTTTGAAACACTTGAAATATTTACAAACATCATAATAATTTATCTGTATTGATATGTAAGTGCTTTTACTTGTAATATTAAGGAGTTATTTAATTTGTAATAGATAGTTCCAGTCGATTCAATTTAGTTTCACGCTATATCCCGCAAATGTAGGGAGAGGGAACTTAGGAACGTAGTGTTAAGGCACTCTGTTCCGTTTTCACTTTCCGCCGAATTTGAGGCATTGCGTGTTAAGTGGCGGATCTCAACGCCGCGCTTTGTCTTAATACCAGAGCAAGGTAAAAAGTAAAGTAGAAAATTGAATTTATTAATCATTTAATTTGAATTCTGCCTCTGGTGCCTCTGCGCCACGATATGCTTTTAAACATATTGATAGTTCGTGTCCATTTTTTATATCTGTATTTAATCGAATAAATATTACACTTGGTGAATTGTTAAGGTTAATGGTTTATATATATATATATATATATATATATATATATATATATATATATATATATATATATATATATATATATATATATATATATATATATATATATATATATATATATATATATATATATATATATATAGCGTTATTTTTTATGCGTTGTCTGTTTCTCATTTATTAACGGAAAGTTTTATATATGTTAAAGTAGTGTATGTCTATTTGTATAACATTTGTCTGTTTGTGTAACAGCTATTATTCCTAGCTACAGCTAAGCCAAATTTTAATTAATTATCTACTCTACTCAGCTTCAAGCTGTATCCCGCACATGGCAGGGTAGGCAGAGGGAACTTGAGAACCTAGTGTTGAGACACTCCGTTCCACTTCCGTTTCCCACTATCCGCCGAATTTGAGGCATTACGTGTTGAGTGAGAGAACTCAACTTGGAAACAGTTACCAGAGCGAAAAAATGAAAACATTAAATATTTAATTTTAAAATATTAAATATTTCATTTCCTCAAGTAGGGATCGAACCCACAACCTGTCGATTACATTCACACGCTTGTTCCGTTGCGCCACGACAGGCCTCAAATTAATTATCAATTTGTATTATTAGTTTAACTCTTAAACTACATATTTATGTAAGATATTGTAGCACATTTTTTGTTGTTGGTTTGGTTAATATTCGTATTTTCCTCATTAGTAAGATGAATGACGATGCCATATCTACTTCCTTCCCCAACAGGCGAAGTCTCTAAAACGGATGTCATTTCGTACGATTTTTTTTTAAGGTTACGGAGATTACTCAAGTAATAATCGTTCGTACACACACGGTACACGTTGCTTAGCCTTACAGGGTGATGTCATGGGCTCGGTCTAAATATAAGAATGTGGTCTGTTTAAAGAAATATTGATTTAGTAAATTTAGCGAACATTATAAAGTTTGGTTCACTCAGACACCAACTTAGTGGAACAGTGACCGTAAATATAATGGTAGTAGGTTTGTTTCTCATCAACACAAATTGTGTAATATTTGGAATTTGGGCAGAAAGTTATAGGTAGGTAGGATGATAGACCGCCCCCTACAGGGTAAAGGCGAACAGGCTTCGCTAGATGCTTGTAGCTCTTAAATTGCTAATCAGATTTTCATAAAACACAGTTACGAATCACAAAGAATGACAAGAATTTTGATTAAAAACACTGCAATCAAATCGTTTTTTCTTCAGGAGCTACGGTGCCATAGACACTCTTTTTGTGTCATCGTGTATAGAAAAGTGTACAGATTGTCTATTAATTATAAATTTGCTACTTAATATTATTTATAAGAGGCCAATTTGAGTCTCAATAGAAAGTTGATTAATTTAAACTAGTTTAAATATTTGACAAAATCTAGTTTTGTTGCCAATTTGTTAACGCTGTACTAATTCAAGTTTTTTTTTAATGTTTTATGTAAACATATTAAAATTACACTTTTTGAAAAAAAAAGGATAAACGGCTGTATGAAAAAGCACTAAGAAAAAAAACATAATTTGAGGAGGATTTTTTTTGCCAGCTTAACGTTGTATTCCGCACTTGGCAGGGTATATGGAGGGAACCTAGGAACCTAATGTTAATACTCCGTTCCAATTCTCATTTTCCAACGAATTTGATTGATTGCGCAATGAGTGGCGGCACTCAACGCCGCGATTTGCGTTGTTCTCAAGTGGAGATCGAGCCCACAACCTCTGCGCCACGACAGATCAGGAGGATTTGATTATTGATTATTATTCATTTCGAGGCCTGTCGTGGCGCAGCGTGTGACTGTAACCGACAGGTTCTGGGTACGATCTCCAGTCGAGGAAATGAAATATTTAATATTTTCAATTTAAATATTTAATGTTTCATTTCTTCGCTCTGATAATAAGGCAAAGCGCGGCGTTGAGTTCCGTCACTCACCACGCAATGCCTCAAATTCGGCGGAAAGTGGGGAATGGCAGTGGAACGGAGTGTCTTAACACTAGGTTCCCGGGTTCCCTCTGCCTGAAGATAAATAAATTATTCATTTAACTAACAGAACTGCGTTCGTTTCTTAACATATTGATTGTAGTGCATGTAAGTAAAGTAAGACCATATTTATAAATTCTATTATTTACAAAAAAAATTCATAAGTTTCTATCGTTTTCACACAAAATGAATTTTCAATTAGAACGGCTAGTACTACTGAGATTGTTGAGTTCAACTAACACACCCTTTTCCATATTATGATATAAGTAAGTATAGATAAGGATTTTCCGCTTGGCCCAAGTTCTTGGGCCACTCAGTGTAACAATTGAGACGCCCGTTGAATACACGAGCTATACTAATTGGAATATCTTAGCGTTTAATTATGAGCCACGGTCAAGAGAAAAGGTTGTAGACACGGTTCAACGGTATCGTGTTTATGTGTCATACATACTCACATACATACATACTTATATACATATATATCGTGATTAGATATAAAAAAATATATATATATGTTGCGTCACTCATCTCATCTTCACGTATCAGAGCAGCAGAGGAAAGTTGGGAACCTAATGTCAGTTCCGTTCCTCACTTTCTGCCAAATTTTAGGGTATTGCGTGTTGGGTACCGGAACCTACTCAATACGCAATTGTTGTGGGCATCAAACCCACAACCTATCGCTTACTTTCACACACTTGTGACCCTGCGGCACAATAGGCCTCAAACTAACTGTACGTTATATTTATAAATTTACTGCATTATTTCCTATCATAGCCTGGAATCTTTAAGCTAAAATACACATTGATGAGGTACGTAGTGACTTGTCACTTTGCAACCAATCGCCGTTCACAACTTTGACTGCATGGATCGTAAATTGTCTCCGTAGATATTTAAAAAAAAAATCTCACCTAATCTAAAACTCTTCAAGGAATCAACATAACAATTTCAGCGTTTAACGACGCGTCATTCTGTCTGTACTGACTGCTTGTCAGTCACTTGGTAAAGGAAGAGCATTACATCTTTAAAATTCTTCTGGTCTTGTCGTATATTACACTGTGTTTGCATATTAAATCTCACTATCTCTCTCGAAAAGGACATATTAGCTATGCGAGAACGCGATAAATACCCAGAAAATGAGTACATTTAATAATATTATTTCACCAACACTTACGAGGGTGGGGTGAAAAATTTCCGGCCTGACCAAGAAAACGGACGTTTTAAATTTTTTTTTTTGCTTTATTTTTCAACATAATTTCCATCAACACTGATACATTTCTCATAACGGTGTTCTAATTTAGTTATACTAGTTTTAAACGTGGATTCGTCAAGCTCCTCAAAATACTGATTTACAGCTTCGATAACTTCTTCGTTACTCTTAAATCTTTTACCGCCAAGCCATTTTTTGAGGTAAGGAAACAGGTAATAGTCCCTGGGGGCTAAGTCTGGAGAGTAGGGAGGATGCGGCATCAATTCATGGATTTTAGACATGGCAATAACCGACGAATGCGCTGGTACATTATCGTGATGAAATAAAATTTTTTTCTTCGCCAAATGAGGTCGCTTAATTTGCACCTCGTGCTTCAAGCGTTGCAATAACTCTGCGTAGTATTTACCAGTGATAGTCTGACCCTTTTCAAGGTAATCAATGTATATAATTCCTCTC
>DWMZ01005284.1:0-11062 GCA_018249855.1 Eueides tales michaeli | reverse complement strand
ATTTGTATTATGTACCTTATTTTTATATGTCGATTTATTTTGTTATTTTATATATAAGTTAAAATTTGTTTCTTCCATTACGTAACATTAGTAAGTTGGATGTATATTAATTTTATTTTTCTAAATCATAAATATATTTTGAATTGTATATGAAAAAAAGAAAGCTTAACATTTTAATTATTGGTTGGGCTCATTTAGTTCTACTTTGATTTCAGTAGTATTTTATAACATTTTTGTTAACATAAAATATTAAGCAATTACTTCTTCGAGAAAAGCTTAAAAATACATTTTAAAGTTTCACTATAGATTTCAGAACAGATTTCGTTAATAGAAATATATTAACAAGTTACAAATTAACTGAGTCAGTATATGTTATATGTATATGCTATATACGTATAAGTGTTAATTAATTTAACGGAACCTTATCGCATATAAATAGAATTAAATGTGCTCACACCCCCAGCATATATTTTTTCATATAAACGTTAAGCTACTCCATTATTATTCATGTTTTGATTTATTTTTCTCAAATAACAATTATATAAAGCGGCGTGTGTAAAAAAAATATGAAAATTCACAAAAATTATATATTTTAGTTGTATTTCTACTGTATTAGATATAAAGCGCTTAAATATCTGAAATATGATGTTGATTAATGTATTTGATTTGGATCGTTCTGTCGCTTGGTTGTAAATTATATCGTGGATGCGTGGTTGAGTTACAGTCTGCTGTATAATATTGTAGAAACGTTATTCAATATAAATTCACACTTATAATGCTGGTTTTATTATGACAACCTATTTATTATCACGTACACAATGCTCTCCCTCCTTCTCTCCTTCAGCTTCACGCTGTATCCCGCACATGGCAGGGTATGCAGAGGGAACTTGGGTACCTAGTGTTAAGACACTCTGTTCCGTTCCCACTTTCCGCCGAAGTACACAATGCAAATTCATATTATTTTTTATTCAAATAAAGCATTTTTAAATCATCGAATGGATAAAGCTGCCACTGGCGTCAAAGGGAGCTCTGTTAAGAAGACCATGCAATAAGCTCTGTAGTTGCACTTTTCAATATAAAATTCTAAATGATAAACAAGCATGATTATTATATACTAACGATCGACCGTAGGTTTCGCCCGCTTGAATTATGCTATTTACTTTCTTATTCTACTTAAATTATCACTTTTAATATATCTATATATTAAAAACTGAACTTCAGCTAAATGAAATAAAAATTGTAGCAATTTTGTCAATCTAAATATTTTACGTTGACGTTACATTTTAATCGATTTAAATTAAATAAACCCTAAATGTGAAAGAAAGGCGCCCAAATATGATAGTGAGAACTGCATTGAATCTGGCTAGCTGACTAGCCAGCGCGTGCAAACACACAGACAAACACTCACTTATAAGACTCAAATATATCTTCCATGTACAGAGAGTATCAGTTACAGATTTATTACAAGTATAGATATAAAATGGGAAGAAATAATGAAATGTTTTGTAATAAATATTTAATATTCCGGGTTTCATTTATTTTAATTACAAATTTATGTTGCGGCTTGTATACCTGCGTTTTAACGAATACTACGCAATACACGTTCTTAATATTTCAGTAAACTAAATCATATATTACCCAATGCAAATACATAGTAAATTTGATTCGGTAAAAAGCTGTGCCACTTTCAAACGTAAATATATTCTGAATTTCATGTTTTTATATATTATATTTTATATAACTACCTACTGATTTTAGTCAGATTTTTAATCAATTTCTACAAATATGCATCTATTTACATAATTTTGTTGATAGAGTATCTTAAATTTCTGCAGATTTTATCACTAATCGAAGTAAAGGTCATTTATTTCATAGATTTAGAAGTTTCCCCGACACCATCGTCGCATCGTGGTGGCAATAAGATCTGCAATTCCTCATGCAGTTGTATTTCTTCGTCTGGTAAAATGTCTGAGACGTGGGTCTCGAAATGTTCGTTTCCTGAAGCGCTGCTACTAATAAAATAATTGAAACGTTTAAAAAAATAAATACATGTTAGTGATAACAATAAAACAATACCAAACAACTTTTTCTTTTCTAATTAGAAAATTTAGCCAAGAGGGAATATGCCTGCTACGCGAATGCGTAAAAAAATACAAATAAATACTAGATCTTGCAATAATTATAGCAACTGGATTGGTAAATATGCCTTTATACAAATGCTCAAAAAGCTTTTCCATAAATTTATTATTTCCCCAAGTGGGAATTGAAACCAGAACCGTCACGGCGACGTCATAAATATAAATTTTGTTATAGTTAAAATTTTTAAAACAATACACAAGAAATAGACGATTAATTAATGTAAAATAAATAAATACTCAAACTATAAGATCTACTTAACCTTATACCTATCACCTAAATTGGAATGGCTTTTATAAAATATTTTAAATTATAAAATTTATTTAAAATTTACAAAAATATAAAGATCTTATCGTTTTGACTTCAATTATACTGTAATATAAAATGGTGTGTGCATTCTTTCATAAAAATCTATATTATATGCCAAAATATATAATATAACAATATCTTTTTATATAATGTTATCTCAAAAACTTGAAATTAGATTTTTTTTTCAAAATAAGATATCATCATATATATTTTTAACTTTGGACTGTAATTAAATGTTTCTTTGAAAAGAAAAATCTGTTTGTATTCTTTCTACATTTATTATAAATTTATATTAATTATACAAACAATTCACTGCAATAAAAAATACGGCAATATAGTATTTAAGCGATTATTCTAGCAAACTAGCATACGTATCAAAGCCTATATATATATATATATATATATATAAATGTGTTTATGACGTCACGATTGATATGACGGATGGTGGTGCGTATTGTAAATTTGAATTGACCTTGGCTATTTTTCACTTTTCAAATATTATTTTATGGGTCTAAATAACAAATAAGGTAATAAAATATCGTTTAATTCTAATGTGGAAATATTAAAGATTCAATAAAAATATATTTGAAACAAATTCAAACTGTATGAATATTCCTTATTAAGCATAATATATTAACTGTCTTCTTTAACCGTTCAGTTTCAGTTTTCAGCTTAAAATGGTTGACTGATTGTTTTTAACTATAACTACTGTCATGTCGGCCGTCGTAGCGCAGTCGGACGACGACGGTCGTGCGTTTAACTTCCATTCGTGGAAATTAATTATTTTTATTTATTAGCTGTGGTAACAAGCGCCACGTTAAAGTACTCACATAACACGCAACGTTTTCCTCTACTTGCTTTATGCGAGATACAGTGTGGATCAAGTAAAAAATAGATAATAAACACGCTAACAAAATCATGATAAAAGGTTCTCACTCTAACTGATCTCCAGTTTTCACTCCAGCCAGCACTGACGTGTACAATCTAGCTCGAGTACCGTGCAGCCTCATACCGGCCGGTACGTCTTCTGTACCGGATATAGTTTCTGGTATAGGATGTAATATAGCACCGTTGCCTGTATAAATAAATATTATTATTTATTTTAAAATACTAATTAAATTACTGATTTCTTTTAAATACAATAGTCTTAAAAAAATAAATTAAATTGTAATGCGGAGTAGACGGCATCGATAATGATTATTATCATTACATACATAGTAGAGCGTGATTCTCTAAACTACACTACGGAAAAAATGAATAAAATCAATTAATAATAATACTTAACAACAAAAAAACATTCTGTATTAATATAGTATATAAATATAGTATAGAAATCGGCATTAGTCTTATAAGTAGCGGCTGTAAGTTGTTCCTACATAGTGTGGTAGGCCGAGAAAGTGTTAAGAACTGAAGACACTACTCCTCATTTTCCGCTTTTAACTTTGTCTACCAGACGGGGGAAATAAAATAAATTGAAAGATGACCATTCCCTCCTTAATGGGGATTAAACCCACTGTGCTACCTCACTGCGCCACGATGCTCTAGATCAGTGTTTCCCAACCTTTAATATTGATTTTTCTATATTCATTTAGTGCTATCCTTGGGCTTGATACTTGCTGCACAGAGATTTCATATTAGGTTTCAATTTACTTAGCTTTAATCTCAAGTCTCCACGTTGTGCTATATCAAGTCAATTTCTTTTTTTTATCAGTAAATCATTTACAGCACTAAACCCACATTCAGTTAAATATGAAGATGGAAACGGTAGTATAAGTTTTCTTGTACATTTGGGTATTTAGTTTCAGTTTCTTCACAAAGCCATGCCATCGCTCCTTTTATACTGAATAAAGTTTTTACAGATACATAATTTTGCAATTCTATAAGTACTTCTTGATACTGCATATTTGATATATCAAAAAAATCCACTAATATTGGCTGCATCGTCCATGTTGGAAAATCAGTTTGTTTTAAATCAGAAAATCTTTCTTTTAAATCAGCGGATAGAGTATTAAAATGATTGACATTAGCAAGTAAAGTGGTATCAGTTATTTCACATTTTTGGAGCTAATAAAACTGTTCAAAGTTTTTAATGTGTTTCTGATATAATGTTATGTAATATAATGTAATGTAATATAATGTAATGTAATGAACTGTAATGATTCCAAATATCTTTGTTTTTGCATCGACAAGTGTTTTATTTGGTCCTTGAAGTTTCTTATTTAGTATATTTAGTTATTCAAAGATATATAACTAAATAACTTACAAATGCTTTACCATCAACTGTTAACGGCTTGCTTTACTTCATACTTCAGTATGAAGTAAAAGTCTCACATGGTCTTCATTTTGTTGTACACAAAATAACTTGAAAAGTTCAATAAAAAATACATACATTTACACTTATTACTGAGTGTAGTACTTCATTTAGAACAGGCGAGATATTTTTAGCTACCAAGTTTTCCTTATGAGTAACAAACACAAAGTAAAATAATAATTTCCGGATTCGCATCATTCATCAATTTTAGGCAGCCATTTTTTTGCCCATCATGTTAGGGGCGCCACCTGCAGCACAAGATATTATATTTTTCAATGGCCACCAATAAAAATATAACATCTTGTGCTCATTAACGTCTAAGTAGTTTTTGACTTATTATTATGTATATCCAAAGATATATCTCATGAAGACGTATTATATATATCTAAAGATATACATCATGAAGAGGTAGTAGTGCTTTATAATCTTTTACATAACAAAATTTCTTTAGCAAAATGCCCTTCATCTATATATCTTACGTAGGTTATCAATAGTGCCTCACTGTCTCTCAAAGTCGATTCATCCATTTGTACTGAAAATTTCTTATTTTCAAAAGTTTTTTTTCAATATCGGGACATTTACAGCATGGGAGCTCGGGAATCGCTGAGAGAATTTTTTATAGAAACGAGTATTCTTATGGTTGCATCACAGTACATTTTTTTGCCCATCATGTTAGGGGCGCCACCTGCAGCTGATAATATAATTACTTGTTCGGAAAAATATCCATAATTTATTAAAGAAAAGTGATAGACATGATATCAATACAAGAAGTAAAACAAGCTGATTACTCCTAGGTTTCGTCTTCAATAAGTTAGTAAGTCTTTTATAGGACATGATACACGTATGCATAATAAAATTCCACAAGCCATTTTAAATTTGCCACTTCAAAAATTTAAATTGGAAGTTAAAAATATATTGTTGGGCCAAAGCATATTATTCAATTCAAGAATATTATCATAATAAGAATGCCAGGGATTAAATGCTGTTTGTGTGTGTTGGTACTCACTCAGGAAGCTAACTATGTTATATATTTACTTTAATTGATATTTTTAAAACAGCAACTGTTGAGTTTTTTGCCAGCTCTTCTTAGCAGACCCGCCTTCCGAGCCGGTGGTAGCTTCCTGTAGGACTGACATTACAGACATTTCTATGTAACTTCAATTCAAAAGTGCTTGCAATGGCCTAATTGAATAAAGAATATTTTGATTTGATTTTATTGATTGATATCTTCAGTAATTTCGTCTATTCTTCTACTCATTTCGTCTATTCTTCTACTCATTTCGTCTATTCTTCTACTGAGTGGAATAGCTTTTATATCTTTGTCATGTTTTTCCATAACCGTCTTAAGAAATGCTGATATTGACGGTTTTATTAAATCTCTTCTATAGTGTGATTTATATTTTATGGGCACTATATTTCGGTTTCAAGTGTGCCCCTTTTCATTGATTTGTTGGTCAAGAGGACCTCATTTCATTGATTTGTTGGTCAAGCATTGCTGGCATAAAAGACAAAACGGCATCCGCTTATCGTGAACAGCGGGTATGAACCCAAATTTAAAAAAATCCTCGAAAAATCTCTGTTAAGTTAAATGTTTCTAAAATTAAAATAAATATATATAAAATCAAATACTTACCAATTAAATGGTCTATTTTAAGTAATCATGCAACAATATTTTACCATCATTTAAGTCGACTGCATTATTTTCATGAAATTGTCTTAAATCTTGGTTGTTCGTCAGAGCTTCTAAAATGACAAAAATGATTATTATTATTCTTGGAAACCTATTTATGCAACACTTTGTCATTGAGCGGGTGTCAAAAGGATAAATGTTGACCAAAACGGTCACAAAATAATTGCTTAATTATGATGACAGTTATTCCTATTTGTAGAGGTACTATAAGCGTAAAGTAGGTGTAAGGATTATGGTTATGGGTCTTTGAATTTGCTTACCATTTTTCGTCTTCGCAGGAATATCCGCATACCCGTGAAATAGTCGTTCGAGCTCGTCGGGTGTCAAGCGCCGTAAATACGGCACCCGCTTGAGATCTGGACGATGAAGGGAACGAAACGAGTTTCGGTGCTAAACAAAGACGTATACTTTAGCAATAAGTAGGTACTTTTGGTATTATTACTAATAAAAAAGATATTTATTATGTAAAAATGAGAAAAAATGTTTTTTACGATTTTTATCGTACTAAAAGAACTAGGGGATGATGAAATGCAATGACGCCTCTTTATAGGCAGACCGTAAATATGTAAATACTTTAAAATATAAACATGTCCCTGCTGGCTTTTTCCATGGCTACAACATTAAATTTGCCACGAACAAACTGGCAACCAACATTGTTATGGCTTCGCCTAGACGCCACGAATACTCTGCTGATGTACCAAGTGGAACGTTGCGCTGGGAAATTACACCCAAACACCACGAGTTGTAAATAGCTATGTATAAATTATTTATTTACGATAAGAGAAAACTGGTTATACAAAAAAACCTCTTTAGAAATTAGAGATCATGAAAATAAGTAATAAATGACCTAGCAGTTAGGTCATAATTTACCATAGTTGTCTAATGTATATGTTTTTTATATGGAGTTATCCTTTATTATTATTTGTTCGTAGCAAGTGACTTTGAAAGTGAGTGATTAACTTAGGCATTTTTTTTAAATATATTTAGAAGTTATCTATTTAAGAGGGTGTCCATATACGATTTATGATTACAAATTGTGTAACTAATAATTAAATAAAGAATTAATTTAATTAAGGACTAATTACATAGGACTTGTGATTACTTCTGTGGATTGCAATCAAGAGTCGATCCGAGATTCGACTTCAGTCAAGTCCTTTAGTCACATCGCCGTTGAATGATGGTCTCAAAATCTTGTTTTATTATTGTTTTATCGATTCATCACGAAATAGGCTCCACACACAATACCTCAAAATCCAGCAAAAAGTGTAGAACGGAAGTGTCTTACTGGAAACGGAGTGACATCACACTAAGTTTCCAAGATCCCTCTGTCTACCTTGCCATGTGCGGGGAGATGCAGTGTGAACCTCTCATTTGGTTAGAATGGCGATCCACCCAAGGAGGGTTCGCTTCAAGCTGACTCAATGGAATGGATTATTTTCAATTACTTGCTTTGGTAAGATTAAACGTAGCGGTGACTTCTACCAATAAATTCACAATGAATTTAAGCAAGGGTGTCTTGACAATTGATACAAGGTGCTCTATTGAAAATAAAAAAATGGACCCTATTTGAATGTATTACAAACAGATCCAGTTAGATGTTTACTTGCCCAATGATACTCGTAATTTATTCTATTGTGGTACAATTATTACTACACGTAAGAGTAAGTTTTTTCTACGTAAATAATACCTTGATAAGTCCAGGCGGTGTTTGCGGCCTTTCAGAAGCAGAGGACATACTTGAGCAATGCACTACCCCGTCGTGCCTTACAGAGATTGCCGATAAGCCGCTGTGGACTAAATCTTCTTTAATCTATATAAATCACGTAAAAATCATTGCAAAGGTTATTATTTTAATTATGACTGTAACCCGCACTTTTTGGATACATTACAATGCTTTAGCTTTAGTCTTTTTGAAATGATATGATATGTTTTTATTAACACCTTTCATACTTGCAATTTTGGTAACTACATGAAGATAATGATTATTTGAATATTGGTAGATGTTTTATCGAAAAATGAAATAAGACTTCCTCTACAACATCTATGATATATAAATAAAATGTTCTTCAACAAAAAAAGCTTATGTTCGTGTTTTCATTCATTTAAGTACAATGAAAGATTGTAGATTGTACATAATGGAAAATGGAGGTTTGATAAGAACTTTTCTACGTGATTGACGGGTCTAATGTTAAGAGAATATTTAAGATGAACGTGAACGCTTTAGTTGAAAACATCTATCAAAGTTAGGCACAGATTAGGGGCCAAGTTTTCATTAATATTACATTATATGGATTGCGCATGACAAGTTGGCTGAAAGGTCTTATGATTTCGCCATATTACAGTAAATAGGTGTATTGTTAATGTTATATTTACTTTAACCGGGGTACTATTTAGCTTTAAGATACTACAATGTTACTGAATAATTTGACTTCAAAAATGGGATGTTTACACAGGAACCGACTCTTTTGAAAGTTTAGTAAAAAACTTATATAAGTATTGCTTTGTTACCATTATTGACATATTATCAGTCATCATACGAGTATGTAATATAACGCAATTAGCCCTAAACAATTAATTTCATTGAAATACTTAGGAAAATAAAATGACCTGCAATTCCTTCCCTTCACAACACGGAATAAGGGGTGGCAATAAAGACATTTCCTCTTTATGCTTCTGATTTGCATTTATGTCAACGGCCACGTTGTCCCCACTCGCCACCGGGTTCATCATGTAAAGGGAATCTGATGATCGCTCCGAAGATCTTTTCTCTTTAATATCAAAATTATTTGACGAAACGTTCGTTATGTTCGTATTGTTGACGGTCACTACGGGAGAAAGTTCATGTAATAGCTGCATTTTTATAGAAATTGTACTAAATTTTGTATGGCCTGGTTTATTTGGTTTTGACAATTCACAGGATTTTTAACGTCTGTCTGACATTTCTATATTTGAAAATTATCCTATTTTAATTGATATCATTTTGAGAAGGTTGTATTTAGTGTCAAAATCCATATTCGCAACTTTGGTTGTAAGGGTTGTTCTTTAACATTAAACCCGCCCCTGTACTTAGGCGCCTTTGTAAATCTATGTATTTTTGTTCAAAATAATTACAAATCATAAATGGGCATTCATTATTGTCTGTTAGAGTTTTTGGCGTTGAGTTTAAACATTTTTAACAAAATAAAAAAAAAACATAAATAATTAAAATAAACTTACTTTTTAAGACTGTTCTAAAAATATAATATATTTTATAACATAGTAGATATAATGATGATTCGACAGAGTTTGGCGAGAACGAATGGCTTAGTTGGTCAGAGCGCTTGACCGGTTTCTAAGAGGCGTGTGTTCAAATCCTGCTTCGTTCAAATTTTTGTACGTTTTTAAATTTAGTATTTTTGTTTCCTAAGTGTGGAATAACATTTTAAAAATAGCAAAAACATAGTAGATCCTCAGATCGATAAAGATTGTTGGTTCTTCGCAATTAAAAACCATATAACTACAAATAATTTACTACTATAAAATTTACAAGCTTCGAAACAATGTTTAACATTTATCACATATACAACCCTAATCGTCTACTGACTTATCTCGGGTCGATAAACGAGGAAAATGAGACATTCGTACGAATTTTCCATAAATCATTTCAGTAAAGTCATTTACATTTTACCTAAATTACAACAGTTAATGAGGCTTACTTATGTTAATATCTACCTACACCTATACATAATTCATATATAAGTAAAAAGTTATTAAGAGGCGGATATCGAATGCGGATCACGTAGCGCTACTTCAGTAGAACTCTTAGGGTGAAAGTACTTTGAAGCTGACAATGAGTGCCCACTTACAGCCTTTTTCCTTGGCCATACTGTAACTTGAAGGAAACGCGTCATTATGTCACTGTTATGTTACGTTTTTACACGGACATACTTATTTTTTTTATATAATTGGTATAAAATTTATAAAAAAATATATGTTAAATGTTAAATGGAAAATTCCAATTTCCTCTGTTCCCTTAGAATTTTGTCTTTTCTAGATTTTTTTTGTGATGCTTCCAGTGAAGTCAATGTCGATATGGGATTTTGTTAATGATTTTTTATAATTTAGATTTTTTGTATTTTTAGTAATTATATCTTAATGTTATATTTTTATTGGTTAGCACTAACTTCAAAAATAATGGATTTAAATAAGTAATAAATTATCAATAATTTCAATGGATTTTATCCAACTTTCTTTACTTTGCAGTAATTAAAAAATATGATTTTCTACATTTTTTTGGTTGTTTAATTTTATACATATAAGTAAAATTTTTAAATCGGTCCTATTTCTTTTTAGTTTTTTTTGTTTTACTTTGAGGTTTTGATTTTAAATGATTCTTTATTGACAACTTTCAGATGAGAAGTAATAATGCGACAAATTCGACGAAGTCGACGAGGCCTGTCGTGGCGCAGCGGCACAAACGTAAGACTGTAAACAACAGACAAGTTGAGGGTCGATCCACACTTGAGTTTGTTTGACTTTGTCTTTTCAATTTAAATATTGAATGTAACAAGACAAAACGCGGCTTTGTGTTCCGTCACTCAACACGCAATTCTCAAATTCGGCGGAAAGATGAGAAT